>JAVTVY010017198.1:0-62866 GCA_036873755.1 Hanleya hanleyi | reverse complement strand
CATCAAGTTCTTCCGTAAGACATTTTGAGTTGTTCAATATCCAGATACATTCAACGCCAGAGTTTTTAGAAATAGTGGCGCAATACCTTTCTCAAAATGTTTTTACCTCCTGAAGGGCCCTCGTCAACAGGGTTGAAAGAAGCTTGGTGGTGCAGTTTCTAGAACCAGCTATGAATCTAGCTTTGTATGGTGATTTATGCATTTTGGGAGTCCAGTATACTTTTGGTATGTCGTTATGATTGGTTGGAAGACAAATACCTCTTCCCTGAGAAACGTTTTGTGATTGTTAAATAAATCTTCCAGAGTAAATGCAGTTTGAGAGTAAGTAGACGTATTTGATGACGATATGTTCACACTCAATTCTTCAACCAGCACCTGGTAATAGTAATATTTACATATGAATATTATATTATTTGGAGCTTTGTCTGCTGGGACTGTGACGAATTTACTCTGGAGATTTTGCTAGAACTTCTTGCGAATTGGGGTTTCTCAAAATCTCTTATTTCAGCAGGGAAAAGTACTTCTGTCAATATGGCGGATTGTTTCAACGACCTTGCTCTTGGTGAGGTCCAGCCTAATCGGCGAGTACTGTAGGTTCAACTTTTCTCTCGCTTAGACCAATCAATAACGTACTGTTCTAATGCAGACAGGACTATCTTCTGGTCGGCCTTCAGATTTATTCTTCTGGCTCTCTATATTTAGGTCCTTTCATCAGGAGTAATTTCAGATCCTTATCACTCACCACATCAAGGTCACCAGTCACAATATGTTTGCATGGTGTATAGATAAAGTTCGACAATTCACAATCACAACTATAGCCTCCTGACGTGTATAAGTTCCAGTCAAACTCCTTGACAGCATTGGAGTAATTGAATATTTTGGTGGCTATAGATTTAGTATACTTATATGAAATGCAAGGAGGTTCTGTGAACTTGAAATAGTTTGGTACAGCGTTGCGTACCTCTGGATCATTCAGGATTCGAGGTAAATTAATGATGTCCAGTCCTTTATCTAAGTAGTTGAGTTTCAAGAAAAGCCGATCTTGAGATGTTTCGATTATGTTCACTGGACGATACAACCGAAAATACGCTATATCTTGACATACTTTACTGATTTTTGGTGGTATTATATTTCCTGAAGACGCAGATTGTTGTATATCTCTGGCTATTTGATTTAAAGCTCTCAGAGGTAACGCATACAGAACGGTACGTAAGCTATGTATACAATTGGGTGTGTTAGTTAAACCCACTAAGTAATTTAAAGTGATATGATCGTGAATCATCGAACTATTAAACTTTCGCCAACCATGGCTGCGTTGTCTCCGTTGATGGGGTTTAAATAGTTGGGTAATGTTGGATATATTTGAACGGCGGTTTGTAGCATTGCCGAACCCACTGACATTATCATTTAAACCAAAAGGAAACACTGACCCAAGTTCTAGCATCCAGAATAATTCCCGCTCTCGGATTTTTCTCTCAAATCCAAAGGGGGAATCCTTAGTAGATGGATAGACGACGTCTATGATCTGAATACTAAAGTTATCCCAGCCATGGTCGGGTCCAGAAAAATGTTTACCTATAAGCAATTGCTTTTTCCTAACGGATTTTCTGTGACCGTTCACCCTAAGATGGAGTCTTTGGGTGGTCTTGCCAACATACTGTTGACCACACTTCTTACAGGAAACTAAATAAATACAGTTTGTAGTAGAACAACTAAGATCAACATACGAGTTAACAGAATATGAGTTACCAGTTAACGCGGAACTAAATGAAGCTGAAGTATTAAAGAGTGGACACGCGAGACCTCCACGATGTCCACACTTAGAAATTTTGAAATTATTACATGTAGAATTCGGTGCTAAACAATCATCAAGCGCAATATTACAAGGTTTGATGTTGTGGCCTTGCTTTGCTGTCAGAAATATATCGGTCATTTGGATTGAAAAACTCAAACTAGCCCAGTAAACAGAACAGAAATAGCATTCATTCCTCATTATAAAATCTTAAGTATGTTTCATAGCTCATGCGAAAGTGTCAAAGAGATTTGTTTTCGCTTCCAGTACCCAATGATGACACATGCGGGAAAAAAAATACTACAAAACGAAGATGAAGGATCCTCTGGACATTCACTTTCAGACTAGCTTTGCTCATTTCACTTGTACTATAACAACCGACATCATGTACAGTTTCTAGAAATCTTGAAACTCCTGAAACTTAGAAAGATAATATCTTGGTGTTTTCAGTAACAATGGACAAAAAGATCCTCTTGTCATTAGCTTACAATTATCGGACAATGGTGGGCGCCAAGATCCTTCAGGATCTCTCGTTTATTTATTTGCACTTGTCATCATTGGGTACTGAAAGCAAAGACCAATCTCTTTGACACTTTGGCATGAGCTATGAAACATACTTAAGATTTTATAATTAGGAACGAATGCTAATTCTGTTCTGTTTACTGGGCTAGTTTGAGATATCTCTTTTCAGATACCATGCTCGAAAATAGTAAGATATGGTACACTACTTAATACTGAAGGGATCTGGTCCGCGCAGTAATGTTGAAACTTCGAAAGTGCCTAAATCCTGATTATCTCCCTTGGATCGAAACATGCAGTAGCTAGTCTACAGTTGTCGAGTTGTGACGTTGACTCACAAGAGTGATGTCCCTTCATGTAGCCGACCAGCCGAAAGGGTGGGGCAGTTTACTTGCTACTGCAAGGACTAAAGAAAACTGATTTAAAATTTGAAGAAATACATTTTAATTCCGAATTATTTGAACTCTTTGATATGGAAGGTGAAGGTATGGATATTCTCTATAGTCAATATATAGAATATGCCCCACCGTTTGATCCTCCGACTCTTGTGATGCAACGTCACAGCTCGAGAATACCGTATTAATTTGAAGCATAACTTGGATTTTCGAATCAGACCAAAAAAGGCATCTCGCACTTAGGCCCCATGTGGGACCTGTGAACCAAATTTCTGAAAGATCCATGAAATATTTCCTGAGAATTCACGATGTTTCAAGGGGAAATTCAAGATGGCCGCCTTGTGGCCATATTGGATTTTCGATTCGGACCGAAAAAGGTTTCTTGCACAACTTGTAAGACCCTAAGGGGAACCTGTGTACCAAATTTGAGAAAGATCCATGCAGTACTTCCTAAGAAATCACGATAACAAAGTTGCATGGGGAAATCGAAGATGGCCGCCTGTTGGCCATATTGGATTTTGGAATCGGACCAGAAAAGGTATCTTGCGCAACTAGACAAGGAGAACCTGTGTACCAAATTTAACAAAGATCCATGCAGTAGTCCCTGAGAAATCACAATAAAGTTTCATGGGGAAATCCAAGGTGGTCGCCTAATGGACCAATTGGATTTTGGAATCGGACCAGAAAAGGTATAATGCACAACTGGACCGCAAGGGGAACCTGTGTATCAAATTTGAGAAAGATCCAGGCAGTACTTCCTGAGAAATCACGATGACAAAATTTCATGGGGAAGTCTAGGATGGCCGCCTGATGACCATATTGGATTTTTGATTCGGACCGAAAAAGGCATCTTGCATATCGAGACCCTAAGGGGAACCTGTGTACCGAATTTGAGAAAGATCCATGCAGTAGTTCCTGACAAGTGACGATAAAGTTTCATGGGGAAATTCAAGATGGCTGCCTGGTGGCCATACTGGATTTTCAAATCGGATCAGGAAAGGTATCTTGCGCAACTAGACCACAAGGGGAACCTGTGTACCAAATTTGAGAAAGATCCATGCAGTACTTCCTGAGAAATGACCAAGTTTCATGGGGAAATCCAATATGGCTGCCTGGTGGCCATATTGGATTTTCAAATCGGACCAAAAGGGGTATCTTGCACAACTAGACCCCAAGGGGAACCTGTGTATCAAATTTGAGAAAGATCCATGCAGTACTTCCTGAGAAATCGCGATAACATGTTTTCATGGGGAAATCCAAGATGGCTGCCTTGTGGCCATATTGGATTTTTGATTCGGACCGAAAAAGGTATCTTGCACAACTAGACCCTAAGGGGAACCTGTGTACCAAATTTGAGAAAGATCCATGCAGTAATTCCTGAGAAATCGCGATACGGTTTCGTGCGGAAATCCAAGATGGCTGCCTGGTGGCCATATTGGATTTCCGAATCGGACCAAAAAAGGTATCTTGCACAACTAGACCCCAAGGGGAACCTGTGTACTAAATTTGAGAAAGATGTATGCAGTAGTTCCTGAGAAATCGTGATCAGGTTTCATGGGGAAATCCAAGATGGCTGCCTGGTGGCCATATTGGATTATCGAATCGGCCCAAAAAAAGGTATCTTGCACAACTAGACCCCAAGGAGAACCTGTGTACCGAATTTGAGAAAGATCTATGCAGTAGTTCCTGAGAAATCGCGATAACAAGGTTTCATGGGGAAATCCAAGATGGCTGCCTGGTGGCCATATTGGATTATCGAATCGGACCAAAAAAGGTATCTTGCACAACTAGACCCCAAGGGGAACCTGTGTACCAAATTTGAGAAAGATCCATACAGTAGTTTCTGAGAAATCGCGATAACAAGGTTTCATGGGAAAATCCAAGATGGCTGCCTGGTGGCCATATTGGATTTTCGAATCGGACCAAAAAAGGTATCTTGCACAACTAGACCCCAGGGGAACCTGTGTACCAAATTTGAGAAAGATCCATAAAGTAGTTCCCGAGAAATCGTGATAAGAATTGTTTACGGACGGACTGACTGATGGACGACGGACCACGGACGAAAAGCGATTTGAACAGCCTAAAAATGTTGGTCGAAAAATTATAAGAAATAGTAGACGAGGTGTCTCGTCCCAAAATTAGGGTTGGAGGCCAAGGTCACTGGCTGAAAAAATTGCTAATTTTTGGTAATTTGAAACATTATGGGTAGAAAATGTCAAGTAGCAAAACTTACGTCCAGGTCACCGGAAATCTTGAAAAATCACACTTCTCTTTTGAATCAATATATTGAGGGATAACAATGTGTCGTATACTAAAATTGAGGTACAGCTCGTGGTCACGGCTCAAAAACAATCCGGACATCGATGGGATGCCACAATCTATATTGATTCGAGGGCTTGCAGATCACCCGAGGGTCAAAATTGACGAAAACAATTTAATTGCACATTTCTTTAGTACATGTACTACTACGTTCTTTCTCCAGGTGCGATTATTTTTATTTGAGAATTCCAAATCTGAAAAATAGCAACATTTTCGCCAGCTCGAGATTACACTAAGCTGGCAATTAACATTTGTGTCACACCAGCACTGCAGGGGTCATCACTATCAATTAATGTCATAATCTGTTTATCGCTTTTATTCTGTTGGTTGATTTCTCCAGTTTTATAAGATACATTGTAAACCGAAGTATTTCTGGGAAATTGTAGATCAGGAAGATTCAAAATTTTGCATGGTTATTCTGAACTACATGTAGATATGAAGAATAAAGCTGTGCCTAACGTTTTCTATGGTTTATTCTGGTGGATGAGATATTAATGTACAAAGTTTAGCCAACGCAATTCCACAGAAAAGATCTGGGCCAAATTTTGAGAAAAATAAATGTTGGAAATTATTTTTGATTACTTGCATTTAAATTTGATTAAACTTGATAAAATTTTAAACTTTATTCCCATCGACTCCACAACCAATAAATTCACATTTATGATCCCAGAGAAATTTGTTTTCAAAGAATATATATCTGTATGGAGTTTGTGCATAGTTTACTCAATAACAAGACACATGCCAGAGGGTGTGTGAAAATCTGTTCGAGTGAGATGCAAGCCCTTGAGGCGGCTTCTTAGTATGGACTGAAATCCAGGTCATTTTCTTCATAACCAGTTTTAAAGGTTCTCAATTCAATATAGATTCCAAATATCGAATAAAATTTGGGAGGTCCGAGTGAGTGAATAGGATTTAACGTCGCTTTCATCAACATTTGAGTCACATCTCATTGAAGCAACTAAAAGCACCACCCAGTTAAGTTGTATTCCTTTTGTCTCAAAGAAACAAATCTTTGAAGAAACATGGAACCCGACAGCCACCATCCACCCTATAAAACACTAAGGACAAGTGCAATTACAGTGCAATTATCAAGTTCCTCTTGCTTCCAATCAAAATGCATACCGGTACATGTAGAAGTAACAGGAACCAATGGGTACCCACCAACCACCCACTTGGTCCAAAACAATTTTGTACATGTAATATTATTACACTGCTTTCCTAAATTGCTATAATTTTACTGTCTGAAATCATGTCATTTTCTCCACTCTGTGTATATTTATAATGTCTGTATAGATTCAAAATTTGGGCAACGAATTGGTGCAAGACTCACAAGATATGTAACTGACAAAAGGATCTGCTGCAAGTTGTATTGTCAGCCACCATAAAGGGGAAGCTACTGAAATGGCTTGGACCTATTTCCAAAGGTCCATGATCTTATTTTCTACTATTCTTATGTTATGCTTCTTCAAAATGGTACCAATCACCATACATGTATAACTAAAATTCTACCAGATAAAACTGCATATTATATCTCGCCACAAAAACATTACAATGTTATTTTCTTAAAGAATTTTTATTTACAGATTAAAATATACATCAGATAAAAAAAAAAGACACCTTGGGTGTGTTCCACTTCACAATTGTTGACAAATGAGATATCCATCAAGCACACAGAAGAAAGCCTGTTTTTGCTGCCAAGTGGCTTTACAATGGAATGGATTGAACACTGCCAGGGCTGAAAATCTGGCAAAATTGTGTTGTTCCCATAATCATGATAATAGCTTTGGCAGTTCTGATACCTTCTACCATGTTTGGTCTAAGATATGGCCAACTCAACAAATTGGATGGTGAAGAATTTCTCTTGGATTTTTTTTGTAGTAAGTAAAATGCCAAATCAGAGGCAAGGCATTAATTCGAATCTTCCATCAAATGACCTTGGTGTTTGTCAAACAAAAATCACCTTCTAGCATGGTATATTCAAATCTTATTAGGATGGGGTTTTAAAAATCACTGCCAACATCTGTTTGACATCTCATCCCATATCTTGAGGTCTGGGTTAGACTTGGTGTCAAATCAGCCATGTCAGCATGGAGTGGTAATGCAACAACAACCTTCTAATTTGGTATTACACATGTACATCACATCAACATTGATCCAGTGAAATGTGTCAATTTATTTTGATACTAAACTTTCCCAGATTACAACAGATCCATATATCCATAAACAAACATATAATTAATTAGACTTCTATTTAAAATGTATGATACAGAGAATAGAAATGAAAATAACCGATCAGATAAATGTATTCCTAGATCAACAAACACTAATGATACATATGCTGGTATACATGATATGTTGATTTATCGATATTTACATGGCTGCCATTACAAAATAATTACATCTTTTATACAACTTTATAAAAATATTTTTTTAAATTTACACCATTTTGAATATAGTAAGTATATATATCAACATATCAGCATGAAGTCAAACTAAGAACATACATTCATTCAAGTGATCAAACAACTAGTACAATGTGTCTAAATGATGAAAGAATGAATTTAAGGACACTACATAGACATGTATTATGAGCAGTAGTACAGTCTTCATATGGATTTAATAATGGTATTAATATTGATGGAAATGAAACATTTGATGGATGTGCAACTGCCATGCATTAGTTAGACTGGAGGCAATGACCCAAGGAGTGCATTTTCTGCTACTGAAAAAGCAATAATTGATCCAAAGAGTGCATTTCCAGGAATTGAAAAAGCAATAATTGACTCAAAGAGTGCATTTCCAGGAATTGAAAAGGCAATAAATGACTCAAGGAGTGCATTTCCATGAATTGAAAAAGGCAATAATTGACTCAAGGAGTGCATTTCCAGGAATTGAAAAGGCAATAACTGACTCAATTAGAGTGCATTTACTGTGATTGAAACGACAATAATTGACTCGAGGAGGGCATTTTTAGCAATTGAAAAGGCAATAATAGAGCAATTAAAAAGGCAATAATTTGAAAGGTTATGTAAATTGATGGAAACAGTTACCCAACAAAAACTAAACAGGAATGACCATTGCCATTGTGGAATGTCGAGTTTATCGGGTAAAATAGTGTGCAGAGCTTTTACATTTGCTCACTGGTCCGAAGTATTACTGCACATGCAATACAGTATTGTACGAAAATAAAATGCTTAATTGCATGTATATGTGATTTAAGTGCTCATATATCTGAAAAATATGATCCGTACTGTATGTATATCATAATCCAACTGTTCATTTCATTTATAGTAGTGTCATTCGGAGATGCATTATGCGGTAGTTAAAAGTATTTACACTTTTCCATAAAGCTATCTTATTTGAATATAAATGTATAACACTGATCATCCTATGTACATTTGAAAAACAATGGTGTTGTGAATATGTTAGAAATGTGGAAAGTTCAATGCACAAACACACAAGATATGCTTCTAAACTAAGACCATAATGGTCATTAAATGATCCCCAGCTTGCCAATTGTCATGACTTAAATAGAAGCTAAGAGGTATATGAGGGAACGCTAACTCACAAGTTCTTCCAATAAACTTATGCAAACAGCATTACACCTATAGCGTCATTAACGTACGAAATGCTGGCTTATTAGAACTATGATTATGTGTGTAATATATTTGATCATGTCTTGCAATTCTTGTACATTTTATGGTGTATATAATGTGTAGTTATGAAAATGTACACGGAAATCATGGTAATTAAAACCTATACATATGCATTATGATGTCATTCTAATGGAGAACGAAGGACACTAAACTGATAACAACTGCTATCAAGGGGAGAGAACTTCGGTATTGTGTGGTCCCAGCCATGATGTAGATAGTGAGAGGTTTACGATATGGATCATAGCCGTCATCATACCGTTGAGGACACATGTCAACTGAAAGGGAAATTGAAATCATTTACAATTACTTTTTGTTCATAAGAAATTAGTTCTTGGATTTCCCAACAGTTTCATACTTAAGTCAATGTCTTTAAGAAGGTCCAGGCATAAATATAAATCAGAAGAAATATTTTTATTCTAAAATAGTTCCACAGGAATTGTAACAGAATTAAATTTTACCTGGATTAAATTTTAAAAGGTGGACAAATTTATGTGATAGTGACTTTCGTCTGTTTATCTGTCTGCATCATGATTCTATCCACAGTTTTCATTGAGTAGAGACAATGTCTCATTCAAAAATTGAGATCCGAGTTCAAGGTCATTGAGACCCAATAAATCAGAAAATCACTGAAAATTGTAATTTTTGGTGACTTGATAAAATATGTGTGGAAGATGTGGAGTACCAAAATTGAGGCCAAGGTCACTGCAGTAGTGTGGTCCCAAAATCAGGAAATCTTCTTCAAACCAAATTGTTGAATGGATAAATTAGAGAGAGAATGTGCAGTGGGATCCCCCTTCAGGACATTTGCTGTTCAGGACATTAGCCCTTCTGCTTATTTGAATTCTGGACAAAAGCCCTTCATCATATAAATTTAATGGTATACACCAATGAAAAATAGGCAAAACAATGGTTTTTGTCAGATGTTATTTTTTATTAAATATAGAACAGTATAGAAAGTATGTTTTTGCACAATAACTACAATATACATGTAACTATAACATAAAAATTGCATTATGACCAAAACTAGAAAGTGAGAAGAATTTTAAATTATAATGGTTATAATTATCATTTTCCCCATTTTAACATCAAAACTTGCATCATGTGCAAAACCAGAAAGTGAGAGAAATTTAAAAACCCTTTTCCCCCCATGTTTCATGATAGTTATTTTGCAAAAACATACTTTTAACATGCATCATCTTTGGTACATGTATAGATTAAAACTGTTCTATATTTAATAAAAATAACATCTGTCAAAAATCATTGTTTCTTCAATTTTTCATCAGCATATACCATTAAATTTATATGCTGAAGGGCCTTTGTCCAGAATTCATTAAGCCGAAGGGTTAATGTCCTGAAGGGCTTTTGTCTGCGCTCCATGCTGGATACTAAAATTAAGGTAAATGTCAAAGGTCAAGGACACTCTGGCCCAAAAATCAGGCCATCATTGAAAATTGCATTCTTTTCGCGAGTGAATACATTTTGAGGATATGTGTTGAGTACGGTATCAAAGTAGAGGTAAAAATGTCAACTATTCAGGTCACTCAGCTCAAAGCTCAGGAATAGTTGTGAGTCCAGGCCTCCCAGAGTGGTATAAAATCATAAATTTTGCCAAAAATGAGTAAACAGCATAAAATATCATAAATTAAATCTTTTAAAAAATCATAAAATCATAAATTTTTGTTGGGAAAAAATTGGTCAGTTGACGAACTGCACTTAAAATCTCCGAAATCTGATTTTGGGCATGCCCACGAGTTCCGAGCATGAGTGGTTTGTTCTACATGACATTGTTTACATTTCTTAATTACTAACTCGGACTGAGTTAATGTCTCTAATATTCATCATTTTGCTGCCATACCTATAATCTGTATTCACTTTGACTCTACTTTTATGAGAAATCATAAAAAAATCATAAAAAATAGATGACTAAAGCATGAAAAAGCATAAAATTTCCTTGAAAATAGCATAAAATAATCATAAATTTTCACAAAAGTTGGCATAAAATCATAATTAAAATTCCTGAAAAGTGGCTGGGAGGCCTGATTCAGTGTAAAAAACAACTCCAGTCATAAATAGGGCTGTATAAATTGTTACCAAATTTCATGTACACCACCGAGTCCTGGCAAATATATTCATTTTGAGTACTATATGATGAATTTCTAAATAAGACAATGCTGTATTTTGGAACAGCCAATGTTACAGTCCAGAATTAAAATCTGTTTGTTGTGCAGGCATATATTGAAGCCAGTTTCGGCTCTTGTTTGAGATGATAATGGGACTAAAGTATGAAAGTCAGTCGAGTATTATTTGCTGGGTCCTCACCCATAACTTGTTTGCTGTGAGTTATGCAGAAAAATCAAACATTTATAAACAATGTTTCTATTTGTTACCAAATCAAACCTGCTTTAATTATGCCATTAATCTCCGTCAGGAAGATGATACAACCGTAGAAAACGGAAGTTAAAACTAAAAGTTATCTCCCCTAGGAGAGAGTTGTCCGCCCCTAGGAGAGCTCTCCCACCCATCCCAGCGGGATTACTATAAAGGCTCTGCTCAAATCATTCTAGTCCTCTTTCTCATTGTAATAACCGAGACCTGTAGTGTGCAAGGCCGCGGCATGAGGGGAAGGAAGGGAGGGACAATCAAATTAAAGCAGGTTTGATTTGGTAACAAATAGAAACATTGTTTATAAATGTTTGATATTTGATTCCCAAATCGTAAACCTGCTTTAATTATGCCACAGTACCAACATATGGAGGTGGGAACCTCGGCCTTGTGGTAACTCTCCCAGCAGACTAAGTAATCCCTGGGATGACACAGACATGGGTATACATATGAGACAATAATACTCAACAAGTTGAACCCTGGTCAAAGACAGAAAGGGTAATTCATGGAGTTGGTACATTAGTACTTATCTTGAGTGTCTCCATCCATGTAACTGTGCTCGTGGTGTGGTACACACTTCTACCAAGTTGAAAGGAAACCCCGGTTTCAGGTTACAAGAAGGTCCCCTTGGCAGGCACTGTATGTCGTGGGGGGGAATCATCCACAGGCCCGTGCATACAGGGAGATCTTGGTCAGACCATTAAGTACGGGGATACGTGCTGCCCGAAGCTTAGAGGGTCGCCAAGCCACACCACTCTCAGTCTACAAGCTGCCTCAGGTCAACTCACCATACTTGGAGTGATGAAGGATGCGTTGGAGATGACCGTGCTTGCTCCCTGAGTCAGCTCTACGCAATTGTCAACTCTCTGTACTTGATCTTGTTACTGGACACCTGTACTTGATCTTGTTACTTGATCTTGTGAGTTGAGCGTAGGTGACCCAGCTGAGATCATCCAGAAGGGAGTCAGTTTCAACCTGAAATGACACAAGCAAAATTTGCAGTTAGGAGTAAAACTTATCCTAGTGTCAGGCCTTCATTGGTGATTTGAGAGTCCATGGCCGGTCAGCTGACTTATTTCTACCTTCTTAGATGATCATGTAGTATATGGAATAATAATATGACTGAGATGAGATGAGATGATACAGCAAGATGGCTGTCTTGCTGCGATGGTGACAATTTTGCCCCCCCCCCCCCTCTTTTTTTGAAATTACTTACCACGTGCTGGGTAGCCACCAGTGGCCCAAGCGTGGTCACACTATCTGATTGCACTGACATATCTCTCAGATAGAAATTTGTGAACGTGGAGTTTGCTGACCAGGCACAAGACTGGACAATGTCATGGAGGGACAAGTTCTTCCATAAAGGCCATGACGTAGCAATGGCACGAATCTCATGAAAAGAAGCAGTAGACAGTAGCGGGGGCGTCAATGGCCAATTCTCTTCAACCACGCGGCAATGGTATTTTTCGTAATGTCATGCATTGCAGACGGGCGAAGGGACAGAAATAACAGGCGCCGAGAGCCGCGAGCGGAATCGGTACGAGTAAGATAGTGGCGAATGGCTCGAACAGGGCATAACAAAAGGTCGTCTTCGAGCTCATGTACGAAGTCTGATAACGCAGGGATGGAGTACGACCGTTGAGCGCACGAACCTAAGCGAACAGACTCATTTTGGCGATGAACTCCGGAACAGGACGAAAGGAAATGCGAGACCAATCCGCCGTCCAGATAATGTTAGATCTCTCAAGAGCATGAAGTTCAGACACTGTAGATGCCAAAGCAGAAGCCGCCAGAAAAACAGCCTTGTAGGAAACAGCTTTTAGAGAGGCAGACTGTAAGGGTTCAATGGGCGGACGAAGCCAAGCACACAGAACCACACAGATATCCCATTTCGGTAACAGTTGGCGAGTACGGCGCGACTGTAATGCGAAGGCGCGAATAAGCGCAGAGATATTATCGTTAAGGCTAATGTCGGTACCAGAGGTAAGACGTAACACCCTAGCCAGAGCAGATCGATACCCTTCAATGGTGCTGATTGGACACTTCTCACATGTCTTATCACGGTGAAGGTGAAGAAAGAAGTCAGCTACGAGGGAAATAGAGGCAGTCGGGATCGGCATCACGTCCTTGGCACCCGGACAAATAAATCCGCTGCAGTGACCGAACCCGAAAAACGAACGTAGTGAGTAAGGTCCCGCATAGAAATGAAAAACCCTAAGTTGATGACAGAACCATAACGTCTAAGTCTAACCAACTGGTGCAACGGTCTATACGGGAATGAAGTACTTGATGGAGAAAGTCGAAAACTGTCCCCCAAGTACACCGTGAAAAACATTGTGTTGTTTACGCACAATCCTATGGTAAAGTGGATTTCAACACAACATGTTTGTGTGTGAAAACATGGTTCTGTGTTAAACATCAGTCCACACAAAACTGTGTTGAATTCAAGACCAAATACTACTGATTCCAACACAATTTTTGTTATTCTCAACACAATACTGGAATCAAAAAGGCTTGAACAAAACTCTCTTTGTAGTGTAATGACCTAAGTAAACTACGATGTGAAAGCCCCGAGAGGAATTGATACAAGGGAAAGGTTGACGCCAAACGGAAGGATTTCCACTCCCACTGACAACCGACGATGGAGAATCGAAGGAAGTGCCGAAAACGAGGATGAATAGATATAAAATATGCATCTCGCAAACGCGTTATGGCGTACCGGAACGTCTAACCTATGAACGAGAAATGTCGTCAAGGTGTAACAGAAGGACGTAACGTGAAATATGAGAGAAACGTTGTGTGTGATAAACGACGTGATTTCCCCATTCGCATCAACATAATGTACATACATGCTCATAATGGAGCAGGATACAACCTTATAAAAGTACGCGAGAAACGACGTACAGGTGTGCGAGGACGACGAGACGACGTAATGGAACGTCGTTGAGGTGCGAAACGAGAAAGGCGTTGCAAACAGTCACCCCGAACTCGATTGTAATAAATTTTTTTTTTTTTTTTTAAATTAGAAACGCAGTGGAGATGAACACATTAAAGGTTCCTAGCGTTAATCACCAACATAAGCTCAATGAGCTAATGGCATTATGGATCTCTCTGTCAGTGAACATGATTACTGTGTCAGTGAACATGGTTACATTATGACATCTCCCGATGTAATTTGTCTCCTGTACATGAAAATCAGTACTGGAGTTTTATATGGAGAGAATATTAAACATTTACAAACAATGTTACTGGGTTTATAACCCAAAAGTAGTAACACCACCGACACCAGAACAAAGAGATTTCAAGGTAAACGAGAAGAATCCTCAAAGAATTTAAAATTCCCGAAGAGAGGAAATACATTTAAAGTCTCTCGCCGGCAGAAAAAGTAAGGTCAATAACAAATTCAGAATTTGAAATGACCTAGCACGAACAAGTTGTCAAGAAGAGGAAACGGTAAGAACATTGCTAAGGAACAGTCTGATGTTCTTGTAGACTGTACCGGTAATCATACTTGGTAGAAAACCATAGGAGACATCATGAATTTGCGTGTCATTCAGGCTTGATCCTTGCCCGGCAAACAGACCCGGAGAGGACCAATGATCATTCCCTGTGTCGTCGAACAAGAGTATTTCTAAAGATTCCCCGGAGAAATACACTCACCCTCACGCTAACAATTTTAAATTTTCTCAGAGAGAAAAAATAAAATTAATGCTCAACTCAATCTGAATTATCAGCGTAATACAGTATACAGATGGGACCAACTTGGTGTGAAACATAAACAAATCACACTGTAAATAACAGAAATTTGTGTTTCAAAGAATAGCACAGTTTCACAATAAACAAGGGTGAGTGGGTGAATAGGTTTACTCACTCACGATAAACAAACACGTGATCTCTTTGTTGTTCGACACACCCTTAATTACATAAAGAGATTAGTAAAGAAGCTCATTAAAATGCAACAAAGGGTCGTAGTAAATAGGGTTGAGTTGTGGTTACGTAATACAAATGCAACAACAACGTAAGCATGAGAGGCAGATAAAACCTCTGTAAGTTCTCTCTTGAACACAGGATATCAAAATCAACATAATAATACTTGATATAACAAGAGATTACCTTTTTGGTAGGACCAAAGAATTGAATGCATGAAGGTGACACTACCAAAACTGCAAGTCCGAACAGAAGTTACAACAACAACATGAAAATTGACGGACTGCATATAAAGAATCAGATCTCCCCGGCGGGGAAAAGGAAACCTCCGCGACCGGCGAGGATACTATTCACAATCCTACTTGAGATTTACACAAAAAGATAGTGCCACGGCACTGTAGCGCTCATCTGGCTATAACTGGAGAAAGTGGCTGCGAGAAATTTTTACTGAAGAACTGCAATAGATGATTTTCTAACTTGCGTTGTCTCCCCTGAACAAAATGGCAACATAGTCGATTTCACAGGAGGTCAAGCTGCAAATTGTAATTGGAGGTTATGGAATAAAGGCAATTATACCAAAATATAATGTGTGATTGTCAGTAAGCTGTATAAGCAATAACCAGAACCAATTTTTATTAAGTGATTGCAGTCGTTCGTCCGTCTGTCCACTTCGTGTCCGGACAGTACATTCGACAGTTTTTAACCTACGATTCCAATATTTTGTGGGTATATGCACCAGGGGGAGACATGTCGAGTACGAAATATGTGCGACTGGGTTGTTACGATGGCAATGAGATGTAACAGGACATTTTTCCAATGAAAGTAATCTCTGGTGAGGTATGGCCTAACCAACACATACCCCCATCTGTCTGCGAAGATGTAAAAGATAGTGCCACGGCACTGTAGGTCATCTGTCTGTAACTGGAGAAAGTAGCTGTGAGAAATTTTTACTAAAGAACTGCAATAGATGAGTTTGTAACTTGTGTTGTCCCCCCTGAACACTATAAAATGATCCATGCAGTTATTTCCTGAGATTTTATGATAAAGTTTCATGGGAAATTCAAGATGCGGCAATACTGGATTTTCGAAATGAACCAAAAAAGGTATCTTGCACAACTGGACCACAAGGGGAAGGGATTCATACAAGTCAAAAATTTTACCACCGAAAACTCAATATTACTCAAAATTGAGTTTTCCCAATGGTGAAATTGAGTTTCCAAAATTTTTTACCGCCGATCCAAACATTGCGATCGAGTTTTCAATTTTTTTTACCACCGATTCACTTATTGGTATTGAGTTCTCAAATGTTTCAACCACCACCATGCTGGTGTCAATAACACATGATATTGATGGTTCAGCGGTAGTTGATAATGGCACTTTCCAAAATAGATTCATATTACTTCATATTCAATATTTCAGTTCAAATTTAATTAAGGCATTAGCCACCTGTCTAAGCCATTTACTTATGTGGTTCATCATAAAACATTCACAGAAACAAGAGCTTTTGGTCTGAGCCGATTCATATCGAAAAAACATGTAATGTACATTGAAACTAACCACGGAAATGAACATCCAACTTCTGATCATTTAGACAAAAATAATATTTTATTCCGTCAGTAGGAACTCTTAAAATCATGCTTGGCAAGTCTGAAAAATTTGAAGAGAATCATGTCAAAACTCTAGGCTGATTCTACAATGTTTTAATTGATTAGTACATTGCATTGAATTGAATTGGAGAAATGGTGAAGTCTGAATCCCAATAACTTTGACAAAAATCTGAATTGTCTAAAAAAAAAAACAGGTACACATGAGGCATGCATGTGAAGTTTCAAAATCATCCTGTAGAAATTGTGGAGTTAAATATCAGTGATACACTGAAATTATGTCAACACTTTAATATTGATTACACAACCACGATTTGACATAAAAAAGGACAGAAGGGCAGACAGAGTAAAACAAATAATGCTTGGCAAAGAAATGGCAAAGTCTGATTCCTGTGAGTTTTTTATCCTTGGAAAAATGCGCACCAAACACGCGCGAAAAAAACTGAGTTGTAGTGAATAAATATTGAGATCTTCAAGAGATAAGTCGAGTTCTCAACTGAAAATGTTGAGTTGTCCTGACAAATTATCAAGCAAAATCGTTGTTGTTGTTGTTGCCTTCACTCTTTCAACTCGCGAGTGTTACTGTTAGACGTTAGCGCTTGTCCGCTTGTCGGGAGCAAGTAAAAATCGGCACAGGCAATGCAACGTTCATGTTAGCTGCCCGTATTGGCAAGCACGATTTTCTTCCGATTAAAATACTCACTGACGAAGTTTTATTGAGCTCTTATTCTCCTAAATAAAGCGTCAGAATCACTCGGCTTGTTTTGGTTCTGGTTTCGTTTTCGACTTGAAGTTGCCAGGCATGAACAGTCGATATAAATATCTATAGGCTGACTGCGCCACATTGAGCCAGTCAATTTTGTGAAGTTCATTCAATTTATCCATTAGTTCTGCCTTTCAAGCGGACCGTGTGCAAATCTTGCGGGAGATTAACAACAACAACAACACCACACGTGGTAGCACGCTTTGCGCCTGTGAAAGGTAAAACTTATTGTCATTTTCGCGGTAAGATCGTCATTCAATTGAGTTTATTTCGTAATTTGGGGCTGTCAAATTAACTTTGACCATGTCTGGCGAATTGAGTTTTCCACAAAAAATTGAGTATTTGTCCAGTAAAACGAAAGCAATTGAGTTTGTCACCATACGAATTGAGTTTTCAAAAAATTTTTACCACCGATTACCGGTGGTAAAAACCGACTTGCATGAATCCATCCATGCAGTAATATCCTAAGAATTTACGATAACTTGGAATTTTCAATCAGACCATATATGGTATCCTGCACAGCTAGACCCCAAGGGCAACCTCTGTACCAAATTTGAGAAAGATCCATGCAGTAGTTCCTGAGAAATCACGATAACAATGTTTCATCTGGAAATCCAAGATGGCCGCCTGGTGGCCATATTGAATTTTTCAATCAGACTACAAATTGTATCTTGCGCAACTAGACCCCAAGGGGAACCTCTGTACCAAATTTGAGAACGATCCATGCAGTAGTTCCTGAGAAATCGCGATAATGTTTCATCTGGAAATCCAAGATAGCCGCCTGGTGGTCATATTGGATTTTTCAATCAGACCGCAAATTGTATCTCGCGCAACTAGACCCCAAGGGGAACCTGTATATCAAATTTGAGAAAGATCCATGCGGTTCTTCCTGATAAATCATGATAACGAAGTTTCATAGGGAAATCCAAGATGGCCGCCTGGTGGTCATATTGGATGTTCGAATCAGAGCAGAAAAGGTATCTTGCACAACTAGACCCCCAAGAGGAACCTGTGTACCAAATTTGAGAAGATCCATGCAGTAGTTAACGAAAAATAATGATGACAAGATTTCACTGGCAAATTCAAGATGGCCACCTGGTGGCCATATTGGATTTTTCAATCAGACCACAAATTGTATCTTGCACAACTAGACCCCAAGGGGAACCTCTGTACCAAATTTGAGAGTATGCAGTACTCCCTGAGAAATCGAGATAACAATGTTTCATCTCGAAATCCAAGATGGCCGCCTGGTGGCCATATTGGATTTCTGAATCAGACCACAAAAGCATCTTGCACAACTAGACACTAAGGGGAACCTGTGTATCAAATTTGAGAAAGATCCATGCAGTACTTCCTGATAAATCACGATAACGAAGTTTCATAGGGAAATCCAAGATGGCTGCCTGGTGGCCATATTGGATGTTCGAATCAGAGCAGAAAAGGTATCTTGCACAACTAGATCCCAAGGGGAACCTGTGTGCCAAATTTGAGGAAGATCCACAAAGTAGTTCCTGAGAAATTGCAATAACAATGTTTCATGGGGAAATCCAAGATGGCCGCCTGGTGGCCATATTGGATTTGTGAATCAGACCACAACAGGTATCTTGCACAATTAGACCCCAAGGGGAACCTGTGTACCAAATTTGAGAAAGATCCATGCAGTAGTTCCTGAGAAATCGCGATAACAATGTTTCAATGGCAAATTCAAGATGGCCACCATGGCGGCCATATTTAAAATCGTATCGGCACCGCATGAACAAATTCTGGTGTACTCATTGGGGGGAACATGCATGCCAAATTTCAGCTTAATCGGCCAAGCGGTTTCAGAGAAGAAGATGTTTACGCACGACGCACGACGCACAACGGACGACGGACGATGGACGACGGACATCAGGCCATGACATAAGCCCATCGGGCCTTCGGCCCAGATGAGCTAAAAACTCAATGCATAAAATTCGAGAATCAACGAAACAAAAAACCTGTTCGTTTATCGTAGAGATCACAATAGGCCTTACAAGCTCAGCACTGAAAGGCAGACTTACAGAAATGCCGGGGACTAAATACAAATCTGTCCCAAACTTGAGCAATAACAAAACGAGGTCACGAGAGCCCGTAAAAACCCACATCAAAAACAGCGGGTCGAACTCATTGTTCGTGTGGAGACGCGATATTGAATACACATTGTCTACCATCACGCAGGACTGTGTTATTAGTTAAGCATGAGATTCATATTGACTTTAGAAAATATCGTCGGGCAATCATTTCAAGATATAGAAAATTTGAAAATCTCCAAGAGCAAATTAATTTAGCGACGTACGTCCGAAGACAATAAACACATGGCTGATGGAAAAACAAACCGTGTGAGGTCTAAACGAATCCAAAATTTGCTCAGACAAAATTTTGAAAGAAGATAGAAATGTGAAACAAAACTATCCCCAAAATATTACTTATTTAATCGCCATCGAACCATTGACAAAAATGACATAGGTGAGATAACCTACGGCGAGGAGGCATTCTTTTGTCTGACATTAAATACGAGAAGGACCATCATTCGAAGCAGACGGCATCTCCGGCACCAACGCTAAAAGTGCATCCAATTTATCCGAAAATCCATCATTGACGTATGTTCCGAACTTTTCACTGAAGAAGAGGAATCATCAGATGAACTCGACGAAACCGGAATGGGTGAACGAGTGGTATGATTTCGGCGAGAAGTTGACAAAACGTGGACAATCGCTTGATCAAAGAACGGAGTCTGCGACTGACGAACGTGATGACCTAGATAAGGTAAGGCCGAAAGACGTGGCAAACGGCGTGGGGGTGTAGGAGAACGTCGAGTCGAAGTACGAGAACGGCGTACCGGAGAATGGGAAGGCCGAAAAATAGTACTAGAATCACCCGGTGGACGAGAACTACGAACCGGAGAACGAGATCGTCGTACAGGCGAATGAGAACGACGTACATGTGAATACAAAGGGCGATGCGGCGTAATAGAACGTCGCGGAGAAACAACACACCGAACCGGGGAACGAGAACGTGAACGGCCTTGCGGTGTACGTGAGCGTCGAGTAGAAGCATGGGACCGACGATGTGATGAAATAGCAATAGCCGGAGACCGCAAGTCAGCGATTTGAACACTCAAAGGCAGGTCCGAACGACCCACCATAGAACGAGAAACGGATTTAGACAAACTATGTTTAGACTTAACCCGCAATGGAGAAACTGACACACGACGACGTTTATTTCGTTTGGAAGTAACGGAGTGTGATAAACCAATAGACAATGGAGAAGTCGAGATAACATGCGACTCCACTGCATTCTTTTGTCCGACGAGAAAAATGGGCGGCTCAGGCAAGGTCGGCCTGGGTCCAGAAGGCTTTGTTGAACTAGACAATGGAATCGGTTTGGCCGCGACCCCAGACAATGCAATACCTGTACAAGACAAACTGCCTAAGATCTGAGATTTATCTAGCTGTAGGACCGTCCCACAGGGCGGAATAATTACAGATGCCGGCAAAGCCGGACTTCTAAGTCTATGAGAGACATCTAATCCAATACCAACGATATCTTCTTTAGTTTTCATGTCATTTACAAGAGCAATTTCCAACAGGCGTCTGTCGACTTCCGAAAGAGACGGGTCGTCAGACGCATGCAAAAGATAAGCCCGTCGAGCTTGGGCATAATTCCTCCAAGTTGACGGGTCCCATAACACACATTCGGCGCAAGTAGATTGCCGATAACACAACTCTTTGCAAGCAAAACAAACCATGTGGGCGTCCAAACGGGACAACACTTGCCCACACGAACTACATGCATTAGAAATCGGAACTTCAGACATAACTAATGAAAGAATTTCCGACAAGAAAGTAACACAAGTCAATCACTAATAAAGGATACACCAGCGTTACAACTACAACAACACAGGCTGTATAAACACTTCTTCCTTGATGTGTACTGGTCGAGGTACAACAGAGAAAAGAGGACTAGAATGATTTGAGCAGAGCCTTTATAGTAATCCCGCTGGGATGGGTGGGAGAGCTCTCCTAGGGGCGGACAACTCTCTCCTAGGGGAGATAACTTTTAGTTTTAACTTCCGTTTTCTACGGTTGTATCATCTTCCTGACGGAGATTAATGGCATAATTAAAGCAGGTTTACGATTTGGGAATCAAATAGTGCTTTTAATCTTAGTTTAGATAACTTACATAGTCTCTCACTCTCCTGGAGCTCCAGAGAGAGGCTTGCACCCTCAGAAGGCGTGTGACTGGTGGCCTCTTGCGTGACGCCACATGTGGCGCGGGAACTCCGTGACATCACAATCTGCAGCCGACTTACACGCTTGTACACCTGTAACACAGTCAAATTAAGTTTGATTTCTTGTTTAAAATTATACAGACTACATTTAGCCAGCATTTTTGTGTTCTTATCTAATAAAAGAAGTTAAATGAAAAATTATTACCGGTATTGTATTTAAAGGTGAACTGTAGTCTCTCTTGGTTTGTAGAACGTTATGACGTTATAGCGGTCTCCTTCATTCAAGTTTTATTTAAATGTGACGTCATGCTACGTCGGATGAATGAGCGAGGACCACTATAACGTCACGACGTTCCAAAAACAACGGGAGGCAAGCGATGACGTTTTTAAAAGTTCTGGCTCTTGTTTTCTGGTGGTATAAGTTTTGACTTCTCATATACCCAAAATAAAACAATAACCCACAGAACTATTACCACACATATTTGTAACAACTACAGAAGTTCTTGTTTTACGACATTTTAACAGAAAATTGGAAAGCTTTTCAGTTCCCCTTTAAGGTTGCCATCCACTCAGATACTGATCCACTCAGATCATTATGCTCTCAGATATAGTGATCCACTCGGATATGTACTTAGATATAGTGATCCACTCAGACTGAGTGAGTGAATATGATTTAATGTCTCTTTCAACACTATTTCAGTCATATCACGACGTTGGTTCCTTTTCACACCCGGAAACCACACGAGTAGGGTCCTATTCCATATGTACTCAGATATAGAGATCCACTCAGATATAGTGATCCTCTCGGATATCTACTCCGTATATATTGATCCACTTCTATACATGCACTCAGATATAGTGATCCACTCCTATACATGCACTCAGATATAGTGATCCACTCCTATATGCACTCCGATATAGTGATCCACTCGGATATGTACTCCGGGTGAGTGAGTGAGCGAGTAGGATTTAACGTCGTTTTCAACAATTTTTCAGCCATATGTGACGGTGCCTACATGTGCCTGGACACGAGAGCGCCCTCAGTTCCTTTTACCCTATATCCTGAAAGTCCTCGGTGGGATTCGAACCCACGCCAGACCAGCAGCCGAAATTACGAGCGTGCACTCTTTCACCATGGTCACACCCCCGCCCCCAATATGTACTCAGATACAATGAACCACTCCTATATGCATTTAGATATAGTGATCCGCTCCTATATGCTCTCAGATTTAGTGATCCGCTCCTATATGCACTCAGATATAGTGATCCACTCCTATATGCACTCACGATATAGTGATACACTCCTATATGCACTCAGATATAGTGATCCACTCGGATATGCACTCAGATATAATGATCCAACTCAGATATAGTGATCTGCTCCTATATGCACTCAGATATAGTGATCCACTCCTATATGCACTCAAGATATAGTGATAAGACTCCTATATGCACTCAGATATAGTGATCCACTCGGATATGCACTCAGATGTAGTGATCTGCTCCTATATGCACTCAGATATAGTGATCCACTCGGATATGCACTCAGATATAATGATCTGCTCCTATATGCACTCAGATATAATGATCCACTCCTATATGCACTCAGATATAGTGATCCACTCCTATATGCACTCAAGATATAGTGATAAGACTCCTATATGCACTCAGATATAGTGATCCACTCGGATATGCACTCAGATGTAGTGATCTGCTCCTATATGCACTCAGATATAGTGATCCACTCGGATATGCACTCAGATATAGTGATCTGCTCCTATATGCACTCAGATATAGTGATCCACTCCTATATGCACTCAAGATATAGTGATAAGACTCCTATATGCACTCAGATATAGTGATCCACTCGGATATGCACTCAGATGTAGTGATGCACTCGGATACGCACTCAGATATAGTGATCCACTATGATATGCACTAAGATAGTATGTAGTGAGTAATTGTTAGTGAGTGAATAAGATTTAATATCGTTTTCAACTAGGTTTCAGGGCTATTCCAGAAAAAAAGGTATGGGGGGGGCGGATGGGCCAGTTTTTTACTACCCACCACCCATAGAAATGAATTTACTGCCACAACAAGGACCCACAGAATTCAATTATCTAGACATCCCACCACCCATAGAAAAAAAAAACAAAAAAAAACAGTTGGCCTCCTACCATGGTCGTCGTTGTTTATGGAGATCACTTCCCGGAAAAATATTCCACGGGTCCATAAAAGTTTGTATAAAAAAGTGTTTAATGTTTGTATTAAAAATTCAAGGCCTTGAAAGTTAGAATTTTTTCCCGTACGTCCTTGAAAGTGCTTGAATTTTACTGTAATGGGTAAGTATGGTTGGCAGTCCAGCAAAATGGAATAAAAACTCCACCGACGATCGTTGTTTCTGTCTCCTGTTGTGTTTTCACTTTCCATCTGTCGCTCCTGTACATATGCTCTGGCCTACAGTAGTACATTGCAGAGGTCTATTTATAGCGCTGTTGCCTGAGATACATGCACACGTGATCCACTGGCAGATCTGACGAGTGTAACTTCACCAGGAACGGCACGTCGGACAGCTGTTGTTTTTCAGTGACAATTTGTTTGAGGCTAATCTGTTCTGTGATATCAAAAATTGAAAACGCCTGGAAAGTGCAAATTTAACGATGAATGGCTGACTTTGCCAGATTTTAAAGACTGGATAAAAAGATCTGACGTGAACAAGGCAGCAACTGAAGTGGCAATCGGAATAGAAATACATACGGTTTCTAATAAACCAAATTTCTTTTGCAATAAAATAACGTAATTGAGGTGATTTTTTTTTACAGTATTAGTGCAGATATTTCGGTACTTCTGATCTGATTATTGGCACAAAAGTTGAATGTCGGAAGAGACGCTTACGTAAGATAGCCCGAGATTATAGACCGTTTAATAAATGGAATAGGCCTACATTTATTCTACTAGATTTTCAAATGAAGCATAGATACATCTGAAACAGATCGATCCAATTTTCAGATTTAATAATTAAAACGTAAATCGTGGATTGATGCGGATCATGTTACGCCAAAATATACTTGAATAAAACTGGGTAAACAGGCGAGTGTAACAGGTGAGTGTATGGCCAATAAATGACAAAACAGCTGCAGTCGAGACATATTTCAAGCCAACGTTCAGAGAGAGGTAAAAGGGAATTCTTTTTCAGGTTTGAAACGTTTTATTTTCATGACGGTCATGATCTCACTTTTACGAAGGCATAATACATTGACGTTGTGTTAGCTGAATATATTTTGAAGTGGGACCCGTGAACAAGCGCAAGTTTGGCCCCTTGCCATGCTATCCAATGATTGATCACGTGATGTTATTGCAACTCCGTGTGGCGGGAAAATGTTCAACCAACACGTGGCATGTTGAAACGTTCATTCTACAGACCTCCCCAATTCTATGAAAGTATTTTAATACATCTGTTAATCAAGGAACAAATGGATACAGTGAATTGTTAGAAAGGTCAAACAATTCATGTCTTTCGTTTAGCCGATATTACCGGGCGGGATGAGCTCGTTCCAGCTGGGAAGATTGTATTGTCTCAGATGAGTTGGCCCTGATATGGGCCTCAGATGAGTTGGCCCTGATATGGGTCTTTAAATAGTGTCAGGCGCTTGATCAATTTGCTGTTCGTTTTATTGACATAAACAGTTTGAAAAGCCCTTCCACAATATTTCGCTATGAAGAGCAACCAAGAAATTATTAGGTTTGATTCTCAATCTGAAAATGACGTAATCTGTGTTTCTTCATTAGATCGTTTATATATTTTCCCCTTTGACATCATTGGCGAAACCGGGATAGTTGGACATAGTCTTGTCGGCCGTGACAACAATTTTGCAAGGTTTCAAGCATGTACTGCAGAGAAAATAAAGAAAATTTCAGAAATGTGTAAGTGACAGAATATGCTATTGTCGCGTATGTACTAATGTACGCGAATTTGTGATTTTAAATTGGCCGGGCGTCCGATGAAGCTAATCACTTTATTGTCAACCGATAATTGCGGTCAATTACTCGAACCTAATTTAATGGTTAAAGAGCAGGAAGAATGCATTGCTCTTCAAAGAGAGAACATAATGATAGGAAATGCAAGAGGCAATGGATAATTCACTAAAAACGATCAAAGATGAAGAAGTCCGCCATTTAGCTTCTCGCGTCAAAAGTTACCGTCAGAAAAAGATAATTTGAACACGTCCGTTTTCCTAAAATTGACCTGAATTGGGTACTTGAATAATCATTGTAGGACCTTGAAAAGTCATTAAATTTAATGCAAGAAAAGGCATACGAACGCTGTTTTATTCACTGTGACTGTGCCGACCGTGTCAACTGCTTTTTTGAAGCGTAAATACTGTCCTAGTTTTTTCCGGAACACTTCGTCGCGGAGAAAACAAAGTTCTTCGTCGTTCAGAGTTGATCCATATCGTCGAAACCACTGCTTTGAAAATTATCTACGTATGCCGCCAAATTGATTGAATTTTAAAAAATTCTGACGGATTTCATATTGAATTTGATGCTCAACAGTCATGTTAGTCGAACAGACCGTCAGCAAGGTCGGAAGAAAATGGAGGCAAAACTTCGCCCGGTACTCAACGGGCACATTTGTATATATCGCCACATGCGAATATACGACCAGTTTTCACATTATTTTGTACTAATACAATTTTTGAGTTTCTGGGAACAAATTTAATTCGTAAATCAAGTTATTGCTAGAAACTTTACAAAAAAACGAACAGGGGACACAACTCTGACAAGACCACATTCTTCCAAAGAGGGCGCTTTTCACGAAGGTGACTGAATGAGACGATCAGGAACTTCCAGGAAGATACGAGGGTTGCCAGCGAGAAATTACATATACAAAAGAACAGACAACACAAAATTTCGGGTAGTGTTTTAATAAATAAATGAATGAAAACAACGACCAGACATTGACACCATTGGTTTTATTTACCCACCACCCATAGAATCCATTTCTTTATTAAACCTACCACCCACAGAACTGGATTTCATTTTAACACGACCACCCATAGAAAAAAAAAAGGCTTGCCATCCGCCCCCCCCATGCCTTTTTTTCTGGAATAGCCCTCAGTCATATCATGACTATGTTGCAGGACATGAGTGCTCACAGTTCCTATTATCCTGGACACTGATCAGCCCAGCCAGTACAGCACACAGTCACCCATCCAAGTACTGACCTGTCTCAACGTATGATTATATAGATCAGTGTACAATGTATGTTAGGCCCCATTCTAGTTTAAGTTATTGGCATCAAATTGTCCAGAGAATTGTCATTTGTGTTCAAATGCCATTTTTTGTGACTACATGTACCTACACTTGAATTTATTATTTTTTAATTTTTTTTATTATTTTAATTCTTCTTATTTATTTTATACTAATCCTTTGTAACGGGAAATGAAAAAATTCCAAAACCAGGATACTGGGAATGTTATAGAAATAGCTCCAAATTGGTACATATATGATTATGCGTTTAATTTTGTTGAAATGCAGTATTATGGGTTCAAGGGTATTCCGCAAATTCCAGTACATGTAAAATTGAATGTTCAGGATTCAAGAAATTGTAGAACCGGTCACCTGAAACACACTTTTTTGTGAACATTTCAACTCAGTCATACAGTAACCTTAGAATGAATTAAAAGAAATTCATGGTGAATATGTTTGCACAAAGTAACATTGCTGTGACTATTCACATGTTGCATGCTAAACTGTGAACATTAGGTGGACATGCGGTCACATGTAGCTCACCAAATATTTGCAGCAGACTTTCGTGCCACGTCAAATTCGGATCTCACATGAGCTTATGCTCTCAGCGGGAATCTTTTACAAAGATCTTCATTATTATCAAATATTCGATTACTGGAAACCAGTCTCAAATCGATCTAGCTATACTCGAGAATGTTTTCCATAATATTATCGCCAGTTGTTACAGCAAGAAAGGGCTGTGGACATACTGTAGTGTTGGCAGAAAAACGTGTTGTGACAATATTCCAAAGATTGAATTGTTGCCACGATGTCGCCAGAAATTGTTGCTGCTAGTGGTGAGAAAATGAATTCCTGTTCCCCCCTGTTCTGGCAAGAAAATTTCATTTGATAAGGGTAGTTCAGTTTCAGCGTATGCTGCTGAGAAAATAAGAGTTGCATAGCTGCAAACTTTGTTGTTATATTTGACAGGACACCTCCAGATAATCAATGTTGATCTTATCATTCATGGGAGTACTTCTAGCCACAGGGGGGTGTGGACGGTGGTATTATGATGAAGTGTCGAAATATGGGGTCTCTATATATAACCCCATGCTTTATATAAAAATACACGAAGGTCTGAAATGCACTTTGGATGAAACGAGAAATAAACGGTTTACCTCCAAACAAAATATATATGCATATTCTATAATTGTCACTCTATACATGTATATTCCCGCCGTCAAATTAGTAAATTTGTGCGATTTTATACCTTGCCGAGCGGTTAAAAATCCAACCGGACTGTCCATTCAACCCGGCACAGTGAGATGATGGTCCGCTTCTTTCTCAATTATGATTGGTCAGCTGATCAGTGTGTGACCTCTCTTGCCAGAGGCGTGTCTCGACTGACCAATCAGAATTGAGAAAGAAGTGAACCATGATCTCGCTGTGCTGGGTTGAATGGATTTTGAATCACTCGCCAAAGGTATAAAATTGCACAAATTTACTCATTTGATGACAGGGATATATAGAGTGACAATTGTAGAATATGCTGATGTAGTTTGTTTGGCATGTTTGGAGGCAAAGCGTTTATTTCTCGTTTCACCCAAAGTGCGTTTCAGACCTTTGTGTATTTTTATATAAAGCATGGGGTTATATATAGAGACCCCATATTTCGACACTTCATCGTAATACCACCGTCCACATCCCCCAAAACTCTTGTTTTGAGGGCCTGTGTTATAGCCATGATAGCAGAGGGCATAACTGATAATTAAATTACAGAGCAGTAAATGTGACATGCCCTGTGTAACGGGGCATTTGTTGTCCTGTACAGTGAAACCTGTGAATACTGACAAGAACCTCTAAATACTGACATTATCTTGGGTCCCAATTCTTAATTTAAGTTATTTTGAACATTGATAAACCAGAACCCTGTCAAAGCCGACACCATAATCTAATCCCAAGCATGGTCAGTTTACATGCAGGTTTCACTGTGATGATGTTCTCACTTACCCAACATCTGAACCTGGAAATGGCATCTTCCTCATCAGCAGTGATAAGATAGGACTTCATGTCCTCCATCCAATATCCCACACAGGTCAGGATACGGTCAGGTTCATCTGATGAATACACAGCAACTATCTCGTTAACAAAAGCAACACAAATATAATAGGTGTGACCGATATATTACGACTGATAAAGACCTCAAATGAAATGGTAAAATGGTGAAAGCCTGTCAAATTGCAAACGAGGATTGGTGCCAACTGATGAACGAACATAAAAAAATTTCTACTGTCTGTCTCACATTATGGGATTTTCGGCAAAATATCGGAGACAATTCTTCTCAGAAGTGAAATTCCCCACAGTATCTACATGTATATGTAACTTGTGCATTTTTATTCTGAAATATGGTGGAAATCTGTTCAAAATCAAAGAAAATCTCCAATACCTCGTATATTATTTTCAAAGCACAATGACGTTGAGCTTGCAAGGTTGTAAAATTGTGACTAGGCGCTACATGAAAATAACATGTGAGGTATTGGAGATTTTTTTTTTTTATTCTGAACAGATTTTCTTGAAATTTCAGAATAAAAATGCACAAATTACATACAAATACTTTGATATATCAACTGGCTTCGATATCTTGCCGAAAATCTCATCCCATCGTAATCAAGGTTCCTATAATGCCAACCTTGACCCTTATGCCTAGTACAGTTCAGCATATGCTACTCGGAGGAGAAAATACAGTTGCATCTGCTGCAATCATGCTTCCATACAGAAAAGATGCTGCTGACATGAGAACAGCAATATGGAACTTGGCTTTCAAGAGATGTAGCATAACAGTACAGATACGTTAGTCTAAGAAGACAATATTAGTCAACCCTGTTTTGTAACTTAGTGGATAATTGTCGCAGTATGATAGCTGCAACATTGTTTTACATATTAAACATACCGTATTCTCCAATAGGACGGCCCTTGTAGTCAACAGTCTCGCAGTACTCGGCATCAATATTTATCTTATTCATGTCACCAGAACAGGACCTGAACTCGCTCTGAACGTCACGACAGTCCACCATGACACGAGGTCGTTCTGTCACACCTCGAATCCTCGTCGTAATCAGGTCACTTTTGTTTCTAGCATTCTGGACGAATCTGTACCTGCCAGCAATTGGACAGGCAAAAGGGTTGGGTGGATCCACTGAAATATGGACAAATAAAGTGAGATAGAGAATATATGATTTAACATCACTTTCAACAATGTTTCAATCATATCAAAATGTTTGAGTCCTATTTCTGTTCAGATTCAGTTGGGTCCTATTCTTCTTTACCCTACAGGTGCCACAGTTAGTTGCCTCTTATGACAAGCTGCCTGCGGAGCTAATCAATCCGGGATCCCATGACCTCTGGAGTTAGCATGACTACACCCCATGTCAATCCTAGGAATCAATGTCATAAGAAAACATGGGCTCAATAAGCAGGACTCTGATCGAAGCTGTAAATTTGTTGAATTTAAAATGGAGACACATTTTTCAACCCCCCCCCCCCCATGCATCCTGTCTGAAAGCAGATGTGCCGCTAAAATTCTCTCAACACTAGGCTCTCTAATGAATTGGCATAACGGCTGATATGAGGGAGCATTGTGTAAAAGCATTAGCCTTGCATTCTGAAATTCACACCAGGCTGATCGATATAGGCCTGGCTAGGTCTGATCACAGGACTAACTTATTCTGAATAGGCCGATTCCAATTTAGAAGCTCATATCCATATACTGTGTTATTGTCTCAAAGCTTCACCTTCTGTTTAACATGCCATATTCCTCCCTTGGAGATCTCCATGTAGTCAAATTAGAGTTAATTCCGTTAACTCTCCATGTCCACCAGGCATGCCAGGGGAATGCTTCATTCGTACGTCCTTGATTCCACATGATTTCCCCCAAAGCACATTTATTGTCTCCAGTACTAAAATTAACTGACCAACCTCTAAATACTAATATGGAGTTTTGTTTCAATATCAATAAATTATTTCTTATGCCTACGGTAGAACATGTGTTAACCTACTCCAACTGCTCGCCATCAAAAGTCTTCACGTTAAACTGATGCCATTGCAATGAAACAGTCGACTGAATATTATAGGTATTGAAATATCTATAAACCTTCCTGTATGTCCTACATGTACCTGGGTCACCAGTACAGGTGACTGTTTCAACAAGATCCCTCAATAGGAAGTGGAACCATTCAACATGACTGAATTCCCACTATCACTTCCCCAGCTTCCCAGGTGCTGGTCACCTGCTCAGAGGTTTGAGCAGAACTGGGACCTTTCACCACAGACAGAAGGGTGATCCAGGGTTCATACACTTGTAACGGGAACAAATTCCAGGACTTTCCATGTCAATATAATTTTGGCACAGTAATTTGTGGCATCAGATCACTGGTTCTCCCAGAAGACGAAATTGTAGTTGCTCCAGGAGTTTAACTTATATTTTTAAGCGATTTCCAGGAGTTTTAAGGACTTTCTAGGAGATGTATGAACCCTGATCAGAAATCATAGACATTTCTTCTGACTTTCATTAGTACCCTTGTCTCATCTCATACATTACTTATTTTCTCAACTAATGTATTCAACCAATGTAATTAAATGCATGGGTTTGGCATTTATCAACCACTACCGCATACATGCATGTCATTAAAACCCATTAAAATGTCATGAAAAAGGCATTAATCATGAAAATCCTGCAATTTATTAATGGGAAATTCTTAATGAGGTTCATACAGATGTCATTAATTTAGGCAGCATAAAAAATTACTGCCCATTAAATCTATTAATGGTCATTATTTTTGTGATAAAATTCAAATTAAGGGGGTCAGTGAAAGGTCAATGTCTTTTTAAAGACAATAATTCGTTACCATAATTTCAATGACCATTAATTCTATGACCTTGGCAATTTAAGGGCTTGGGATTACCAGTTTTTGATGGTTTTTGATGGATTTAATGGGAATTAGACCCATAACACGTTGACTGCCATCTACAAATATACTCATAGATACTGCTGTACGAGATTCTCTCACTACGAGTATCCATGTAATAAACCACTGTATTATCATAGTAAATCATTTTCTACGGTACGTAAACTGGATATGCTGGCAAAGTGATAAAAACAATGCTGGCAATTTCCAGGAGTTTTAAAGGAGTACTTACCTTATTTTTGAGTGTGACTATATTTATCAACAATCGTATTCAAAACCTTATTATATAAAAATTATGTTGATAGAATGCGAAATAAAAGAAATATTGAATATTTTGTTGCTCGCCACGGCGTGCACTGGGCGCCGCCATTGCACCACTGTGTGACGTTTTAGATGAGCGGAAGTTGATGTATACTCATCTAAAAACGTCACATCATCATGGAGATTTAAGGTTGATCGTGTTGGTCATGCCGATAATTCACACGAGAAGGAACCCAGTAAATTCATGGATGTTCTAGTTGATTTCAGTAGTTCAAATGTAATCATGAAAACGTTTACAAACTTAGAAGCATCGTCGTTCAACTCAAATCACTGGACAATTGCAGAGGACGCTCTTTTAGTTTATCGCTAAGCTTCAAATTTTGTCCAAATTAAATCGAGCAAGTCTCAGTTGAAAAACTTGGGGAAGAAAATTCTTCAGTTGGCGGAGATAACCAACAATTTCCTTTTAGGAATTACCCCCGTGGGATTTGCCGCGCCAGTTTTTTCCTACAATTAAAACTCGGACCCAGAGTAATTCAAATGTCCGTAGTTGAAAAGTCCCTGGATCAAGCGTTAGCCGTGACGTCGTCCTGAATACTGACGTCGTCCTGAATACTGACGTCATCAGTCACGTCATCCTACAGGCAACATGGCGGCGCCCACGTCGACCTCAAAGCGGAAACATAGCTTCACAAATTGTAATAAAAATAATAGGTTATCGCCCTCAACGACAGTAAATTAGTTGGTTATATTTCTTTAAGAGTCTAACCGTTGTAATAGGAACCTATATATAATACGGTAAGTACTCCTTTAAGGACTTCCCAGGAGGCATATGAACCCTGATCAGAAATCATAGACATTTCTTTCGACTTTCATTAGTACCCTTGTCTCATCTCGTACACCCAACCATCAAGGATTTCAGTTTGACCAGAGTATTCCACATTAGGCCTACTTATTTTCTCGACTAATGTATTGGTGAACACTACGAGTCATCACTGCGGTGGCCTAATGGTTAGAGTGTCGGCCTCGTAAGCGGTAGGTACTGGGTTCAATCCCAGGTACTGGGTTCAATCCAAAGACTTGAAAAATGGAACCTGTTGCTTCCTCGCTTATGCTCAGCATTAACAGAATAGAACAAGGACTGGTTCGCTCGGTGTCAGTATAATGTGACTGAGTAGGGCGTCATGTCTGCCTACCACATGATATTTCAGTGGGACAGCACTATAAATTGGCAGCATTAGATCTGCTCTGTTACAAGTAGGTACCCCAGCCCCTCGCCGTCGTGATATAGCTGACAAAATGTTGAAAGTGACGTTTAAAATCCTATTCACTCACTCACCATCTTGTAGCTTGGGAATTCCCCTAAAAGCATGATAGGAAAATTGGATTGGCCAATGAAAGAAGTGAAACCGCTACGAGTATACTGGTAGATGGCTTGGCAAACAGTAGCAAGAAGTCTAAGCTGTAGTCGGCAGTCAATGTGTTAATATGTATGCAAATAATGTAGCTTTAGCCAAAAGAATTAATGGTATTTTAATGACTTCAGTTAACAGCATGTTACAGGCAATTTGGAAAGAAGCCCAGCACATACAGGTGTTTTTTGGCACAAGTATGTGTATATCTGACATCGACAATTTTGGCTTCCTTGCCAGCATCAGAGTATCCAGAAACTGGTGTGTAAGAACTCCCATGTGCACTCCATGGCTTGAGAATGGACAATAAAGGACAGCACTTACGAATGAGTACTCGATACTTCCAATTGGTCTTCTTACGATCAATGGTGAACGACAGGAAATCACAAGCCTGTCTGAACTTGATCTCACGATAGTTAGGATTATTCGCTTCATCACTTGTCAAACGATTTGGTCTCCCTGGAACGAATAAGAACTTGGGTAAAACAGTATAATGGCAATATAATGCACATATTAAGTGAAAAAATCGACCATAGAGGTCCATGTCCCCCGCTAGCAGCACCAGTTATGGTGGATTACATCCACCATAACTGGCGCTGCTGCTGCGGGGGCCATGGACCTCTATGGTCGATTTTTTGGGGTCGATGATATCTCATATCATTGATAAGAGTATGATTTGAAAATGGAGATATCGCTGATGAGCTTAACATAATCTAATACAGCAGATGGCACCCATATTGGATTATGCACATCCATAAAACATAATACAGGACTGTCCTCTCACTAAGGTCAAGGGACTCCCCAAGTTTGAAGTAGATCAGTTGAATCGTACTCCAGCTATTGTCCGGACAAGATCAAACTGCTTAAAATCCAATGAAATCCAGTATGGCCGATGGTGGCCATATTGGATTAAGCACGTCCTTGAAAAACAATCCTAATCCTCCTCTCAACAATGTCAAGGCACTCCCCAGGTATGAAGTAGATCGGTTGAATCGTTCTCGAGTTATTGTCCAGACAAGATTCAACTGCTTACAATCCAATATGGCTGACGGCGGCCATATTAGATTACGCACATTGCTGAAAAACAATCACAACCGTCCTCTCACCAATGTCAAGGCACACACAAAGTTTGAAGTTGATCGGTTAAATCATTCACGAGTTATTGTCCGGACAAAAAAATCTAAGATCCAATTGCTTATAATCCAATATGGCTGATGGCGGCATATTAGATTATGCACATTGCTGAAAAACAATCCCAACCGTCCTCTCACCAATGTCAAGGCATACCCCAAGTTTGAAGTTGATCGGTTAAATCGTTCTCAAGTTATTGTCTGGACAAGAAAATCTAAGATCGAAATGCTGATAATCCAAAATGGCTGACGGCGGCCATATTTGATTACGCACATTGCTGAAAAACAATCCCAACCGTCCTCTCACCAATGTCAAGGCACACCCCAAGTTTGAAGTTGATCGGTTAAATCGTTCACGAGTTATTGTCCGGACAAGAAAATCTAAGATCGAACTGCTTATAATCCAAAATGGCTGACGGCGGCCATATTTGATTACGCACATTGCTGAAAAACAATCCCAACCGTCCTCTCACCAATGTCAAGGCACACCCCAAGTTTGAAGTTGATCGGTTAAATCGTTCACGAGTTATTGTCCGGACAAGAAAATCTAAGATCGTACTGCTTATAATCCAAAATGGCTGACGGCGGCCATATTGGATTACGCACATTGCTGAAAAACAATCCCAACCGTCCTCTCGCCAATGTCAAGGCACACCCCAAGTTTGAAGTTGATCGGTTAAATCGTTCACGAGTTATTGTCCGGACAAGAAAATCTTACGGAATTACGGACACCGGTGTTTCTAAGTCCCCCCCCTACTAAGTAGCGGGGGACAATAATCTTGTTTGCAGGGCAGGCCCGTAGCCAGGATATCTTGAGGGGTGGTGCGCTTTAAAAAGGGGCATAAAGGGGTTCACTTCTTTCTGAAAATGAAGGAGATGGAGAAGAAATTGCAAAATGGGGGTTGCCTGAACCCTCTGAAGCTGCTATGGGACTGGGGGACTGCATACTGCTCATCTTAATTTATTCAGTATTAAATAAAATGGCTTCAGAGCTACAGTACAGGTCAAGCACATGTTGATTCTTTTCTGCTTTGTTAACTTTTCATCAATTGCTTTGTTTTATACTAGAGAAAATGTCTGTTCTGTGCCTGTTGTATGCTATAACCAAGATTATGTACTTTCTGTTTATCTTCTAGTCCAAGATTGCTGATGGCACATTTACTCACCTTGACGATATCGAACAATACTGTGATGTCGTGGTAGAATATCCCAGCAAATGAAATCGACTTCACTGTTTGATAAATGAGATATGGAGAAAATTAGGGCCGCCCATCTTCAAACAAACGATACAAGTTCACTGGTTTCTATAGCTATGAATAGCATGTTAGATTTGCAGGTATACAAGCATGATGAAAGGCCTTTCTAAATTCTGATACACATTGTTATTGCATACCTATATTGTAAAAGTCATGAATGAATGACCCCATCGGCACTCTCCATCATATTGTATTTATGAGAATTACTGGAAGCTCTGCTGAATTTTGTGCAGAACAGACTCGAGATAGAAAAAGGGTCAGATCCACTTGTGCCAGTGGGGATTTGTTCTTAATCAGATTGAGTTTACTGAAACGTAATTTTGTTTTCTCTAAGCTCACCATTTTCCCACAGTGACGGCTGTCATGAGGTATCGAGTGCCGTACGTCTGTTGACATGAGTAGTACGTCTCAGAGTACAAGAACTCATCAATTTTCTGTTTCATGTAGATGTGAGTTTCATTAATAATGACCTGGGTATCCACCTCTCCCATGGTGAACCATGTACCAGTTATGTTCCTTGGCAGGTTACATCCAGGATTCGTATAAGGCGATGTTGGAGGGACTGAAAATTCACAAAGAAAAATCGACCATAGAGGTCCATGTCCCCCGCTAGCAGCACCAGTTATGGTGGATTACATCCACCATAACTGGCGCTGCTGCTGCGGGGGCCATGGACCTCTATGGTCGATTTTATTTGGTCGATGAAATCTCATATCATTGATGAAGAGTATGATCTGAAAATGGAGATATCGCTGATGAGCTTAACATAATCTAATACTGCGGATGGCACCCAGATTGGATTATGCACATCCATAAAACATAATACCAACTGTCCTCTCACCAATGTCCATGCACTCCCCAAGCTTGAAGTAGATTGATTGAATCGTTCTAGAGTTTTGTCCAGACAAGATCTAAATGCTGAAAATCTAAGATGACTGATGGTGGCCATCTTGGATTACACAGGTAACTGTAAAGCAATGATAACTGTCCTCTCACCGATGTGAAGCCAAACTGCAAGTTTGAAGTCGATCAGTTGAATTATTCTAGATTTGTTGTCCAGACAAGATGCAACTGCTTAAAATGCAACATAATCCAATATCGCTGGTAGTTGGCAGCCAAATTGGATTATGCTCGTTCATAAAACACAATCCTAACCGGGATCTCATCAAGGTCAAGGGACTTCCCAAGTTTGAAGTAGATCAGTTGAATCGTATCCCAGCTATTGTCCGGACAAGATCAAACTGCTTAAAATCCAATGAAATCCAGTATGGCTGATGGTGGCCATATTGGATTAAGCATGTCCTTGAAAAACAATCCTAATCCTCCTCTCAACAATGTCAAGGCACTCCCCAGGTATGAAGTGGATCAGTTGAATCGTATCCCAGCTATTGTCCGGACAAGATCAAACTGCTTAAAATCCAATGAAATCCAGTATGGCTGATGGTGGCCATATTGGATTAAGCATGTCCTTGAAAAATAATCCTAATCCTCCTCTCAACAATGTCAAGGCACTACCCAGGTATGAAGTAGATCGGTTGAATCGTTCTCGAGTTATTGTCTGGACCAGATCCAACTGCTTATAATCCAATATGGCTGACAGCGGCCATATTAGATTACGCACATTGCTGAAAAACAATCCCAACCGTCCTCTCACCATGTCAAGGCACACCCCAAGTTTGAAGTTGATCGGTTAAATCGTTCACAAGTTATTGTCCGGGCAAGAAAATCTAAGATCCAACTGCTTATAATCCAATATGGCTGACGGTGGCCATATTGGATTATGCACATTGCTGAAAAACAATCCCAACCGTCCTCTCACCGATGTCAAGGCATTCCCCAAGTTTGAAGTAGATCAGTTGAATCGTACTCCAGTTATTGTCCGGACAAGATCAAACTGCTTAAAACCCAATGAAATCCAGTATGGCTGATGGTGGCCATATTGGATTAAGCATGTCCTTGAAAAACAATCCTAATCCTCCTCTCAACAATGTTAAGGCACTCCCCACATATGAAGTAGATCGGTTGAATCGTTCTTGAGTTATTGTCCGGACAAGATCCAACTGCTTATAATCCAATATGGCTGACGGCGGCCATATTAGATTACGCACATTGCTGAAAAACAATCCCAACCGTCCTCTCATCAATGTCAAGACACACTCCAAGTTTGAAGTTGATCGGTTAAATCGTTCACGAGTTATTGTCCGGACAAGAAAATCTAAGATCCAACTGCCTATAATCCAAAATGGCTGACGGCGGCCATATTGGATTATGCACATTGCTGAAAAACAATCCCAACCGTCCTCTCGCCAATGTCAAGGCACACCCCAAGTTTGAAGTTGATCGGATAAATCGTTCACGAGTTATTGTCCGGACAAGAAAATCTTACGGAATTACGGAATTTCGGAATTACGGACACCGGTGTTTCTAATATCCCCCCCTACTAAGTAGCGGGGGACAACAAGTGTCAATTAGGCGATATAATTCATCATCTTTCTCAGTTTGTTGATTAGAAAAGAAAATTTGCAAGTTTAGATTTAGTTAATGGTAGTACATGGTAGACAAAGTTGCAAAAGTGTTCTGTCATTTGAAAAATCTTTGCGAAATCTGAAGGAAAAGAATTAGACAAAATTTTAGTGTGCCTAACTATCGTTTTAGTTTGTCATCACTTGCAATGTCCAGAAGTGAACAATACTTAACATGGTAATATTTTGTCACTATTTATTGTGAAGGAATACAAATACAAGCCTTGTTCAAAGGTAAATGCTACAACTTGTAATTTATTGGTGCCTCTTTTTTTAAGAATTTGGTGAATAATATAAAGGACTGGACATATATATACCATGTTATTTTGTCATGTTTATTAGAGCCAGAATTACACTGTTATATGTGCGATATGACATATTACACTGTTATATGTGCGATATGACAAATTACACTGTTATACGTGAGATATGACATATTACACTGTTATATGTGTGATATGACATATTACACTGTTATATGTGAGATATGACATATTACACTGTTATATGTGTGATATGACATATTATGCTGCTATATGTGCGATATGACAAATTACACTGTGATATGTGGGATATGACATATTATACTGCTATATGTGCGATATGACATATTACACTGTGATATGTGGGATATGACATATTACACTGTTATATGTGTGATATGACATATTATACTGTTATATGTGCGATATGACATATTATACTGTTATATGTGCGATATGACATATTATACTGCTATATGTGCGATATGACATATTACACTGTGATATGTGGGATATGACATATTATACTGCTATATGTGCGATATGACATATTACACTGTGATATGTGGGATATGACATATTACACGGTTATATGTGTGATATGACATATTACACTGTTATATGTGTGATATGACATATTATACTGTTATATGTGCGATATGACATATTATACTGCTATATGTGCGATATGACATATTACACTGTGATATGTGGGATATGACATATTATACTGCTATATGTGCGATATGACATATTACACTGTGATATGTGGGATATGACATATTATACTGCTATATGTGCGATATGACATATTACACTGTTATATGTGTGATATGACATATTATACTGCTATATGTGCGATATGACATATTATACTGCTATATGTGCGATATGACATATTACACTGTGATATGTGGGATATGACATATTATACTGCTATATGTGCGATATGACATATTACACTGTTATATGTGTGATATGACATATTATACTGCTATATGTGCGATATGACAAATTACACTGTTATATGTGTGATATGACATATTACACTGTTATATGTGAGATATGACATATTACACTGTTATATGTGTGATATGACATATTATACTGCTATATGTGCGATATGACAAATTACACTGTTATATGTGCGATATGACATATTACACTGTTATATGTGTGATATGACATATTACACTGTTATATGTGTGATATGACATATTACACTGGTATATGTGAGATATGACATATTACACTGTTATATGTGTGATATGACATATTATACTGCTATATGTGCGATATGACAAATTACACTGTTATATGTGCGATATGACATATTATACTGCTATATGTGCGATATGACATATTACACTGTGATATGTGGGATATGACATATTATACTGCTATATGTGCGATATGACATATTACACTGTTATATGTGTGATATGACATATTATACTGCTATATGTGCGATATGACATATTATACTGCTATATGTGCGATATGACATATTACACTGTTATATGTGCGATATGACATATTATACTGCTATATGTGCGATATGACATATTACACTGTTATATGTGTGATATGACATATTATACTGCTATATGTGCGATATGACATATTACACTGTGATATGTGCGATATGACATATTATACTGCTATATGTGCGATATGACATATTACACTGTTATATGTGCGATATGACATATTATACTGTTATATGTGCGATATGACATATTACACTGTGATATGTGGGATATGACATATTATACTGCTATATGTGCGATATGACATATTACACTGTGATATGTGGGATATGACATATTATACTGCTATATGTACGATATGACATATTACACTGTATGTATTATTGTTATGACACTTATTATACTGCTATATGTGCGATATGACATATTACACTGTTATATGTGCGATATGACATATTATACTGCTATATGTGCGATATGACATATTACACTGTTATATGTGTGATATGACATATTATACTGCTATATGTGCGATATGACATATTACACTGTTATATGTGTGATATGACATATTACACTGTTATATGTGCGATAGGACATATTATACTGCTATATGTGGGATATGACATATTACACTGTTATATGTGTGATATGACATATTACACTGTGATATGTGGGATATGACATATTATACTGCTATATGTGCGATATGACATATTACACTGTTATATGTGTGATATGACATATTATACTGCTATATGTGCGATATGACATATTACACTGTTATATGTGTGATATGACATATTACACTGTTATATGTGCTATATGTGCGATATGACATATTACACTGTTATATGTGTGATATGACATATTATACTGCTATATGTGCGATATGACATATTACACTGTTATATGTGCGATATGACATATTATACTGTTATATGTGCGATATGACATATTACACTGTTATATGTGCGATATGACATATTACACTGTTATATGTGCGATATGACATATTACACTGTTATATGTGCGATATGACATATTACACTGTTATATGTGCGATATGACATATTACACTGTTATATGTGCGATATGACATATTACACTGTTATATGTGCGATATGACATATTACACTGTTATATGTGCGATATGACATATTACACTGTTATATGTGCGATATGACATATTACACTGCTATATGTGCGATATGACATATTACACTGTTATATGTGCGACATCTGTACTTATTTGTTTCAAAGAATTGCATTTTAGCAAAACTATCTTGACGAAAATAAAGTTTGGAATATCTGTTCTTTATGATGGACATTACAGTTTGTTGGAATGTTAAGTATGAGTTGATACAGTTGGTGCATATGAGGAGTATTTCAAAGAACGATATAAGTGTTCATCCATTACTTATAACAAATAGTCAGGATGTTGCCAAAGTGTCCAGCTGATTATATTTACTTTGGTGAGAGCTATAAAAGTAACAATCGGAGCGTGACTGAGATACATCTTTCTGCTGATAATGACTAAGAAATTCTTTGAATTGAAGAACAGTCGTTAATAATATGGAATCTCCTAGCGAAAAAGCATAACGTTGACAAACTGTTCACCGCTTCTCTCGTATATTCATGTTTGGGATTGCTGCTATCTGTCTACCTTATAATATATTTCGATAAATGAAGATATTTTTTATGGACGACGCCTGGATACTGATTTGTCGCATCTACAAACGTCTATAATTCAAAGTCCCTCGAGGCAAACCATGCAATTAGCTGCTACAATCGAGCTTAGTCCAAACTGGCGACTAGCCTGTTATACTATAGAAGGAAATATATGTTGCATTCTAGGGAGCGAGTATCCTTTTTATCATACCTGGTATTGTTAGATTTTTTTATGTACAATGTCACTATGCTTGTCCCAATTAAGTTAATTACGTGGATACTGTGATATTTTTTTACTTGTAGACCTACCAGACACTGTGTTAAAATTTAACATCCATATTCTGACGATATTTAGATTTTGTTCCGGTGCGTCCGCATATCGCGCTGACTCAATTTTACGGTATACAATAAAGTCAGCAGCATGCATATATGTCGGATATCATGTCATCTCTGCATGTTAATTTTGATGGAGAACTGGAAAAAACTGAGCAAATTATCCGTAATCCCGGAATCTCTGCTTTGTCATTTTCTCATAATTTGTTAACTGAACATTCAGCAATTCATGAATTGTTCATTCATTGAAACCTTTCGGTTAACACAGACAGATTGATAAACTGAATCATCCATCGAATTCTCAAGTTCATGAAGGTTTCGCCCCGTGATTCCATCAGGTCCAGTTTCATTTCATACTCGGGCGTTCCAGAAACGTAGGGCTTGGTGTTTTTTTCGTAGCATATTTAAAGTAAATTCATTTTCAGAACGGTTTGTACATAGGTTCTCTGCACATAATATGACTGTTAGAGTTACCTCCCATTTAAAAGCATGGGTTGAAACTTTCACGCCTTTTCCTGGCTAATTTCTGCAACAGAGGCTGAAATTGGGGCATTTTGAGAAATAACAATTGGTTTATTCGAAAACAACTAGAACATTCCTTAAAGGAACGCTTTTAATGGAAAGGTTGGGTATGACATTCATTACCTTTTTATTTCGTTTGTATCGTAGCAGCAAACTATGAGTGTTTGAGCAACGTCTGTTCGTTGGTATTCGTAATTTGATTATGAGTAGGTTTTCAACTCAGTTCACTTCGATCAACTGGTAGACCTATGTACAAATCAACGTTGGTGTGTACACGGTATAAAAATCTCACATTTGTTTTTGAATTTTCTTAAACCAGTTTATATTTTAAAATTCTAATACGAGGAATTTCATTTTTGTTTTGTTCATATAGATCATTCAATCCGAAAAGCTGACACAGATGGTAGCTGCCAAAAATGTCAAACTTGACTTATTTTTGGTGAATTTGCAAAAATGATGTTTTTCTCATTCAGGAGAAAATGAGATAATATTAATTTGAATGAAAAGCAGAAATAAGGCTAGAAATTATTACACAGAAATATAATAATATTCATCCGTTCGTCTCACATACTCAATTATTTATTCTCATATTCTTGAACAAGACAGACAAAATTCTAACTCAGTCAAATGAATCTTTTTGACGAAAAAATATCCGAAAAATTCCGCTACAAATCCTGAGATAGTTAGAATTCTATAATATGCAAAACATTTCCTGAAAATTCACTTTTAGCTAAAAAGTGACTATGCGTGGATTCTGGTAAAAGTTCTATTTTTATTTCCATTTTTTCGCATGGAATGCTTGCACCTACTGACCAAACTATGCGTTTAAGAATGTCATCATCGGCAAAATTGTTTTGTAGAAGTTATTCACAAAATTATTTTTTCCGCCGAACTGTGAGATTTTTAATTTAACGAAATTTCTATAAGTACGATCCTGAAATGAAGTTTTATTATTTGACGCATATTTTCATGTTACTGATTAATTATTGGTAACAAGTTTTCAAAGAAAACACACCGGGAAAATGGCAAAACTTGCACGTTTGAGGGTTTTTCGAAACAAATTAATTGATGCAATACCCTGAATGTAAACTCGCCAATGTTTTTTTCAGAGATGCGAATAGTTATTAGTGTCATATTCCAACTACATGTATCAATTTATCATTAAAAGTGCAACCGATGGTGGTATTATCAAATATTGATATACCGAACTGTGACGGTTGGTCCCAACCTGTACATTGCCAATATACTTAGCTATAGGTAGAATAAGCCTACCTTAAACGTTAATGGAAAGTGAAATACATATACATAACAATACTTACTGAGTAACTACATGAAGACGAAGAAGTATCCGGAGAATTAAGTTACCTGGACGAGAGTGCGAGATACAGTACTGGTCACGGAATCTTGCTGAAGTGATCTGACTGTTCAGGCAATATTTAGAATATACAATATATAATATTTTCATTCGATATGACATATTACACTGTTATATGTGCGACACCTGCACTTACTTGTTTCAAAGAATTGCATTTTTGCAAAACTATCTTGACGAAAATAAAGTTTGGAATATCTGTTCTTCATGATGGACATCACAGTTTGTTGGAATGTTGAGTATGAGTTGATACAGTTGGTGCATATGAGAAGTATTTCAAAGAACGATATAAGTGTTCATCCATTACAAATAGTCAGGATGTTGCCAAACTGTCCAGCTGATTATATTTAATTTGGTGAGAGCTATAAAAGTAACAATCGGAGCGTGACTGAGATAATGACTAAGAAATTGTTTGGGTTGAAGAATAGTCGTTAATAATATGGAATCTCGTAGCAAAAAAAGCATAACGTTGACGAACTGTTGTCCGCTTCTCTCTTATATTCGTGTTTGGCATTGCTGCTATCTGTCTACCTTATAATATATTTCGATAAATGAAGATATTTTGTATGGACGACGGCTGGATACTGATACGTCGCATCTACAAACATCTATACTTCAAAGTCCCTCGAGGCAAACCATGCAATTAGCTGCTGTAATCGAGCTAAGTCCTAACTGGTGACTAGCCTGCTATACTATAGAAGGAAATATCTGTTGCATTCTAGGGAGCGAGTATCCTTTTCATCATACCTAGTATTATTAGATTTTTTACGTACAATGTCACTATGCTTGTCCCAATTAAGTTAATTATGTGGATACTGTGATACTTTTTTTTACTTGTATACCTACCAAACACTGTGTTAAAATTTACCATCTATATTCTGACGATATTTAGATTTTATTCCGGTGCGTCCGCATATCGACCTGACTCAATTTGACGGTATACAATAAAGTCAACAGCATGCATACATGTCGGATATCAAGTCATCTCTGCATGTTAATTTTGATGGAGAACTGGAAAAAACTGAGCAAATTCCCCGTATTCCCGGAATCTCGGCTTTGTCATTTTCTCATAATTTGTTAACTGAACATTGAGCAATTCATGAATTGTTCATTCATTGAGACCTTTCGGTTACCACACACACATTGATAAACTGAATCATTCATCGAATCCTCAAGTTCATGAAGGTTTCGTCCCGTGATTCCATCAGGTCCAGTTTCATTTCATACTCGGGCGTTCCAGAAACGTAGGGCTTGGTGTTTTTTCGTAGCATTTAAACTAAATTCATGTTCAGCACGGTTTGTACATAGGTTCTCTGCACATAATATAACTGTTAGAGTTACCTCCCATTTAAAAGCATGTGTTGAAACTTTCACGCTTTTTCCTGGCTAATTTCTGCAACAGAGGCTGAAATTGGGGAATATCGAGAAATAACAATTGGTTTATTCGAAAACAACTAAGACATTCCTTAAAGGAACGCTTTTAATGGAAAGGCTGGGTATGACATTCATTACCTTTATATTTCGCTTGTATCGTAGCAGCAAACTATAAGTGTTTGAGCAACGCCGGTTCGTTGGTATTCGTAATATGATTATGAGTAGGTTTTCAACTCAGTTCACTTCGATCAACTGGTAGACCTATGTACAAATCAACGTTGGTGTGTACACGTTATAAAAATCTCACATTTGTTTTTGAATTTTCTTAAACCAGGTCATATTTTGAAATTCTAATACGAGGAATTTCATTTTTGTTTTGTTTATATAGAAGATTCAATCCGAAAAGCTGACACAGATGGTAGCTGTAAAAAATGTCAAACTTGACTTATCTTTGGTGAATTTGCAAAAATGATGTTTTTCTCATTCAGGAGAAAATGAGATAATATTAATTTGAATGAAAAGCAGAAATCAGGCTAGAAATTATTAAACAGAAATATAATAATATTCATACTCAACTATTTATTCTCATATTCTTGAACAACACAGAAACAAAATTCTTACTCAGTTTGTCAGTTATTTCTCATATATGTAGATATATGGAGAATTGTGTGCTTGGTTACTTCGCTCATGGATCTCATAATCCATATTCGTACGACAAAGAGATTTTATTTCGGTTCGTTATCGATCATTGTTAACGAGCTGACTCAATTTGACGATATACAATAAAGTCATTCACATGCAGACATATCGGATATCAACTCCTCGATTCATGTTGATATTGATGGAGAATTGGAGAGAACCAGGCAAATTATCATGGAATTCATATGCTTTGTCATTTTCTCACAATTTATGAATTCAAGATATGTTCATTCGGTGAAATTAGCGGTTTGACACAGACAGATTCAGAAGCGGAACCATCCATTGAATGTTCAAGTTCGTGAAACATTCGCCCCATGATTCCTCAGATTCACTTGATTTTCATGTTAAGTTTTTTTTACCGCAGCTTGTGCATGAGTTGTCTGGCTGCTGAGAGTTACCTCCCATTTAGAGTCATGTATTGAAAATTTCCGCGCGTTCAACTGACTACTTCCTATAACTGAGGCCGAAAGGGCTTTCCCAATAAAATGTATTTATTTATTTATAACTTATGTAAGGAAATGTTACCTCCAGGTTGGAAAGGCAGTTTCCCCATAACTGGTTGAAACAAGCCTTTGTCTTATATGGCCTAAATAACCCACGACTCAGGAGAAGCCATTTGGTCATCAACCAGTTCAATATGGTTAGGCCTATGCTGACCTGTTACCAACCCGTTGCCGAGGCACGTTACGAATTCCCATGTTCTGCAATAGACAAAGAGTTCGCTGGATCCAGGATTTTCAATTCGGAGCTGACTTCCGAGGATCATTGATTGGTCATTGAATCTGACTGGGCGAGAAATCGTTTGTGATTGAGTTTTAAATGGTTCTTAGTTAGCATGTATATTAATATACAAAAATGTTTAGCCAGTTTGTTTGCCCCGCCTTCCAAATTCACTATGATGGTTTCGGACGGAATCGCATTATTTAAGCAGTCGTATCTCCAGAAAACAGGGAGGAAGGTATGCTGAATGTCTTATATGTTTGTATCAAAAGCTATGCTTTTTTATGTAGCGGTCCGTTTGTGGCTCCATATGTTAGGGAATATATCTTTCCCAATATGTGCTCAGTCGATGTACTACATATTAAGTACGGCTGTTCTTGGTGGTTTGTAACCAAGAGACTACAGACCACTGCGAGGAATCATCATAAGGAACATATTGAAGCATGCACGGATAACTATTGTTAACTGTGTGTATAGGATACCGCCCAATCCTGTATTAGGGTTCGTGTGTTTATTAACGATGTCCACATGAACAGGTACAATAAAAGCGTGCCTGTGAGACAAATCATCACAGGGATATGTAGTCAAGATATTGGACTGTGAATTTACTATTCATACATAGATACAAATCATCACAGGGATATGTAGTCAAGATATTGGTATAATGAAACAGGCTGCAAAATCCGTATGAGAGATGGCCCTTCAATTTCAATCAAAAAAAAAACTTTCAGTCCTTTGTTGTCCTGTGCGCAATATGGCGTCATCTCGATGAAGTTTGAAGGACTATCTCGTTTCCAGGTCACACACCGAAATCTGGAACTTGCCGATCGTTTGCCCGCTGGTCCTTGGAATAGCTAGCTGGACGACTTTGGAAATAAGGCACGACGAATCATCGCCGAAGTACATTGAAAAAATACATACAAAGCATAATCCCATTTAAAGTTAACCTAAATATATTGGTACGACAATGCCTTCACTTTTTCTCACTTGAAGTATCATGATCTCTACAGTTCAGAAAATCGGATTGGAGACAGATTACATGTCGACCGTTGATAGGGATGATCGATGTTGAGACAATTGTAGATTTCATTATGCATGACCGAATCACAGAGGCAGTGTGCAAAGGTCATGGAGAGGTCACGCAACTGCAATACATGGGTCAAAATTTACAGACCGCTGGCATACATGTAGTACCTGTTGACTTAGAAGGATCCCATCATCGGAATCTGCGGTCATCTATTTGACCAAGAACTCCTTCCTCAAGGGAAGGCGTCCAGGGATATTGCCTCGAACTACCAATACTTGCTGTTCTCCAATCCAATCGACAGAGCGAGAATCTACGTGTTCGGAATTATGCACAGAACATCAACCTTTTCAAGCAGGGATTTCAAGCCGCAACGAGTCGTCCGCATACCAATATGTTTTTAGACGTAAAAGTTCAGACACCCGAAGATCGTCGATTGACAAATCACACATAACCCGGAGAGTGGCCATCACAAAGTCGAAGCGAATCTACGACACTCAAGACCATCAAGTTCATCTCGCTCCCAACCAGCGACCCCTTCAATACTATCAGCCGCGAATTTTACTCTCATCACCTAACCGTGACAGTTCAACCCAACCCCATACTTGAGAATCACAAGACAAATGCAGTGAACCCAAGGATATGGCGGGATCTGTTCTAAAGAAGCATGGACGCCGAAACTGGCGTTGGAGGCCACAATGGAACAACTTTCCCCGCAAAGGATATTCGATCCGCAATTTTATGTTGAACACGTCGGACATGAACTGGACAGCGCCGTATACCAGAGCAACCGGACAAAAGAAACTCCATTAAGACTAAAGTCTAAATTGGAGAGATATGCATGCAAGAGGTGTCAAAGATTGACGTCTGGTGACTAATACAACCATATAGCTCCACTGTAGCTTCCCTGGGGACCTCACATTGCGAATACGGTAGATTCTCGGACGTAGCCTCAGTATCTCAGCCGTGCATTTACCGCAGCTGTCCATTTGGCGACTATGAAGTGTCCACACGGCCTCTAGCACAGGATTAAGTGGAATTAGATTAACCTAGCTGTGATGACAGATCAGCTCAAGCAGTTAACTCATCCGATGTTAATGGCGGAGTATCGAATACGTCTGATGGAGTAAACGCTTCAACCTGGTAAATGCAAGAATACCCAGGAATATTAACGGTAACCTGTAATGCCCGACGTCGTGCGGCTTAAATTTCGCACAGAATGACAAAATACAGAGGGCGGGCCTCTGGGCTAACAGTCCACCAGGAGGATCCTACCGTATACAAGTAATAAATTGCAGCGATATGCAAGAGTTGGGAAAACTGACGTCTGGTGACTAAAAAGCAAACAAATGACTACAGGAAGGCTTTCCTCGCCACCTCACATTCAGCCCCGAGAATACGGTGGATTCTTAGACGTAGCCTTGGTATCTCAGTTGCACAGTTATTGCAGATGTTCGTGTAGAAACTACGAAGTATCCACACAGCCACTAGATTCTGAAGCGTTCAATGATGAATATATTTGCAGGCTTTCAAAGACTATACTGTCTTCATCGCCAGGTAGTGACTGACTACCTGTCTTATATAAAGGCTGATCTGCTGAGAGCAGTTCACATTATGTATAGGCCTAGCACCAATTTGTGAATATATACGAAGTGGCTTAAGAAAACAGGTCATCGTGTACGGTAAAGACGTCAAGTTTAGCTGCTTGGATTTTGCTTGATCACAAATAGGCGGTACAAGGCGTACTAGTCAAGCAACACGCCTCTGACTTTGTTATCAGTCATACCTTGCGATCCAAGACGACAATAAAATGAGTCTTTATTATGTAATAAATAAAATGTCAGAAAACAGACCAGAAAGTTCCACCTTCATACTAGGCGTGGAGTCTCAGATACTCAGATATGCTTTCAGAGTCAGTTCCCAGCCCCAATATCAAGACGGACTTTCATCTTTTAAAATGAAAAAAACAAATGTGTGTTTTCTATTTTTTTAATAACTTGCGAAGGACTGTGGTCTTTTTTTTTTGTGAAAGAGCCGAAATTGGGTCCCAAATCATCACCAGGTGAAACCATTTTGTGGAAAAATTTGACCCCGTTTCATAGTCCAGAACCATTTCAAGGAGATTTTCACAAAAGGATTACAAGCGTCAGGTCCGTCATTCACAATTCAGCCGTCGTCCATTAAAGAATATCCGCGTCGATGATCCAAATACCTATTCCATATAACAGTATTAGCACCAAATTCAAAGATAATCCTAGTATACATAAAGATAGCCTAGTTTCCTGCATGAGATAAGTGGTCAACAGTTTTCAATGATGCCGGCAAGACGTCACGTTCCAATAATATCAAATCCGCATCGCTGATCAGTATTCTTATCCAGTATTTCACTAAATAATTTCTCATTTTGCTGTTAAAGTAAATACGTTTTTTATTAAACTTTTGAAAATTATGTCACTAAAATTGGATAGGGAAAATGCCGTTCTTTCCATTAATTGCGAACAAAACTCTTCCCGGGCATTTCTGAAAAATTTCCTACTGGGTACATTTTCTGATATCTTCGTTTAACAAATCCAATATGAAACATGATATACAAACAAAAGAAATATTTTTATTTTCAGTATAATTATATAATGTTTACATGTACATGCGAAAAACTCCTTTGTGTTTTTCAATCCAAAACCTGCAAAAAACACTTATATGGCTTTGCATCAGTATGTGTCCGTTCATGTCGCCCAAGGCGTCCTTTCGATGAACAGCTATATGGACAGAGGGAGCATTTGTATGGCTTCTTACCAGTATGTGTGCTTTCATGTATCTTTAGGCTCCCTTTCCGTGAACAGGTATATGGACAGTGGGAGCATTTATATGGCTTCTCACCAGTATGTGTGCTTTCATGTATCTTTAGGCTCCCTTTCTGTGAACAGGTATATGGACAGATGGAGCATTTGTATGGCTTCTCACCAGTATGCGTCCTTTCATGATCCTTCAGGTTCCCTTTCTTTGAACAGCGATATGGACAGACTGAACATTTATATGGCTTTGCACCAGTATGTATCCTTTCATGACCCTTCAGGTTCCCCTTCTGTAAACAGCTATATGGACATAGTGAGCATTTATATGGCTTCTCGCCAGTATGTGCGCTTTCATGTATTTTTAGGCTCCCTTTCCGTGAACAGCTATATGGACAGAGGGAGCATTTGTATGGCTTCTCACCAGTATGTGTCCTTTCATGATCCTCCAGGTTCCCTTTTGTTGAACAGCTATATGGACAGACTGAACATTTGTATGGCTTTGCACCACCATGTGTGCTTTCATGTATCTTTAGGCTCCCTTTCTGTGAACAGCTATATGGACAGAGGGAGCATTTGTATGGCTTCTCACCAGTGTGTGTGCTTTCATGACCCTTCAGGTTCCCTTTCGTTGAACAGCTATATGGACAGACTGAACATTTATATGGCTTTGCACCAGTATGTTTCCTTTTATGACGCTTCAGGTTCCCCTTCTGTGAACAGCTATATGGACATAGTGAGCATTTATATGGCTTCTCGCTAGAATGTGTGCGTTCATGTATTTTTAGGCTCCATTTGTGTGAACAGCTATATGGACAGACTGAACATTTGTACGGCTTTTCACCAGTTTGTGTTTTTTCAGGATCATGTAGGTTAACTTCACTCAAACAACCTTGTGGACAGAGTGAAAATTTGTCTGGCTTTTCACAAGTGTTAACTCTTTCAGGTGTCGTTCTTCCTTTATTGTTTGTTTCTGGGTTCGAAAATCTCAAAGATTCGTTGGACAGTTTTGTCGTCTCTGCTGTCTGGAATTTTACCATGTACATGGCCACAGGAAAAGGTCTGTTAGCGAAAAAATCATCGACACGTTTCTGCTCGTCATTAGAATACTCCTTGACAAAGGCCTAAGTCAAATAAAAAACATCAGCCTTATTTTCATATCAACACTTCAGTTCTACTTCAATAAAGTCAATTATTAAATATATCTTCAAAAATCTGTTTGCATAATCACATAGATTAAAACCAGATCTGGAAACAAGCCGAGTAGCTAGCAGGTCCTCGAACAAGTAGCCTGTTTGAGAGCATACTGCATTTAAGCTTCAAATATATCCTTAACCCTATCTGGCCTGGGCGATTTGGGGTGTACCGCAAAAACTGCATGATAAATTAGCAAATAATAATCTGATATGAAATAAAATAAGTTTTATCCACTTTTCCAAGGGGAAAAGCAACATTTTTGAAGAAATATGACGAAAGCATAACTTTTTCTGGAACCCCATACGGCCGCCATTTTGAATTTACCCATGATCCTCTGCTCGTGGGGTTATGCAAATAGGCTCAAAATAACTCCAATACGATACCCTATAACATCAAGGATGTTTCAGCTCTCCATTTTTTGGCGTTTCGAAGATATCGCAGAAAGTTTGGCAGGAGGGCATTTTTGCCCCTTCCCCCCCCCCTCCCCCTGGCACGGTAGGGTTAATGGGGGAAGGGAGGGAGGGAGAACAAATCAGGGAGTGTTTTATATTGATGCTAAGACATATGTTTCAGAAAAATGCATAGAATCGCGTTGAATCTACATGCTGAATTTTTGCATAATTTTTTAAGAAATATGGCGAAAACATCACTTTTCTGGCATCCCCCCATGGCCGCCATTTTGAATTTACCCATGATCCTGAGCTCGGGGGTCATGCAAATAGGCTCAAAATGACCTCAATATGATAATAATATAAAGTTTCAGCTCTCTTTTTTCGTCGTTCCTGAGATACAAGCAAAAAAAAACAACAGGGGAGCGGAAAGTTTTTAGGGTTAAATATAACTTGGAAAGTGGATATGTGTATGTGGAAAGGGACATTTTTCTGGAATTCTTGAGACAAGTTGAGGAGGTTTTGGAAGCAGTAATGGGTACTGTAACACTGCAATATAAGTCTGTAGATGTTTATGGAATTGTGGATGGCAAGGCTTATAAATTGATGGGCGCAATACATCTCAAGATATCGCATTCACAACACAGATGGGTACAATATGGGTGAGTGAAATCCAAGAAGGCCATTGGCAGCCATATTGGATTACATACTACTTCAATGAAAATCACACCAATGGCCGCCTACTGATGTGAAGCACATTCACAAGAAACAGGACTGGCGGAATGCAAGATGGTCAATGGCAGCCATCTTGGACTACAGACTACCACAATGAAAATCAATACCAATAGTCGTCTAACGGATGAAAAGCGCATAAAGTTTGAAAGCAACCTGGAAAATTGTTCTCACCACACTGCGTCCACAAGATGCGAGAGAGACGGAATTCAAGATGGTCAATGACAGTTATCTTGAATTACATACCGTGAAGCACATTCTCAAGTTTAAAGTTAATCGGGCCAATTGATGATTTACGATTCCGGCACGACATCCGGGTTTCTGTGTTGAAAGACCTAGCTATCGGCAGATCAAGGCCAAACGTCTGGCCCGTCTCACTTTGCAGGAACAACTCAAGTTTGAAGTCAACTGGGCGAATTTTTCTCGATATATCGCGTTCAGAAGATGTGGGATGGACGGAATCCAAAATGGTCAATGGCAGCCATCGTGGAGTACGTATTACCAGCGAGAATCAATATCAAAGGCCGTCTAACTGATGGGAAGCACCTTCCCAAGTTTGAAGTCGATTGGCTGAACTATTTCTCAAGATATTGTGCTCACAAAATGTGAGACGAACAAACGGATGTCTAGTATGTCCAAGTCCTCCCACCACTTCGTGGCGGAGGACAATAACGCTCCCTATCTCACATGTCGATGATTTACGATTCGAGCACAAGAACCGGGTGAGTGAGTGAATATTATTTAACGTCGCTTTCAACTATATTTCAGTTAGTCGCCTCTCACGACAAGCTCTCTGAGGAGCTGGGGACTATTCTTAGCATGACCTGCAGTGTGTACAAGGACATCCCAGGTCAATCCCCGGAAGCACCATGGGGCGTTTCTGTGTTGGAAGACAAAGCCGTCGGCAGATCAAGGCCAAACATCTGGCCCGTCTCACTGACGTACGGTATATGTAAAAGTCATCTCGTATATTTTTATCTCGATTCATCGGATCAATATTTTATTCTCTGGAAACCGTGATGATATTCTGTTAAGGTTAATAGAATTTAGAAAGATCGATCAATTCAAGGAAATACATGTACGTCTCCCTTCACGAGGTCAACCTATCGTTCCCACGTAGTTGTGGCCTAAGCTTGACGTTTTACATTCCTAAATCGTGGAGAAGATTTGTAATTGTTCAGTACTCACAACATGCAGATGAGAGATGAGGGTGTTGATCCCAAATCAACAAAAGCGACAAGTAGAATGTGGAGTGACTTTTGTAGATCTGATTCTTATCTAATCCACAAAGTTCTGTGTTTCACAGCTTACCGGTAATTGTTCACATGGATCATGCTTAACATCGCCTTGTTGTTCTCCCACCGCATACTGGGCTGTCGGTTCTGTCTTAACCGCTACATCCCCCTCTTCCATACGTACATTCGCAGAATGCCGGTACTTGATCCCATCATCTTGCACCAATAATCCTGTTGCTTGATCAAGAGGTTCCAGTTTTACTGATAAGTCTTCCATTGTCCTCTCAATTTAAATATGACAGACAATTTAGTCCCACTGGAAAAAAACCCCCATAACAATCACCTTTTATTAGTGGGTTGAAGGAGAAATATTCGGTAATTCAGTTCAAACGTCACATCTTAATTACTAGATTATTTTACCTAAGAATAATATCGTCGAAAAACTATGAAGCCCTCAAAAGGGATACGGTGGAAAAAAATTCATGCTAAAAAAAAAATAAAAATAAATAAACACAGGAAAGAAGCAATCAGAGATTGAACATTTGCATGCAACCACCCCCTCCGCTTAAATCCGACACGGCCATGCAATTGTTCTGTTCTGTATTGGTCGGTGGAGGCCTAATTTGGATAATTATAAAAATTCTGTTTCAGTCACTCGTTTTGCCATGCCTCGCATAATACAATTCCAAGTAGGCCTATCGACCAACAAGTGACAATACAATGCTTTGATGCAAGATGATCGCCGGAGCTTTCGCCAAATTCGAAAATACGACCTGGTAAATACTCATTTGGAGTATATTGTGGCGAAGTTATGAAGCGATCAGCGAACTTCGAATGTTGCACCCAAATCACTCTTCTGGGGGCAATTTCATACTCAAGGACCTAAGTGGTCTGCTTTTGAATTACATATATATCGTCATTTTCCCAAATCAGTTATGGGCTGAGATCCAGCTTGCACAAATAAATATATCTCAGTCACTCATGTTTGATAAACGAAGGGTCATAGCTCTTGAAAATATAAGTGAAAGTAGAGAAACTTCACGCTGCACAGCTATGGGGCATTGACCACATGTCATGCAAATTCATACTTGTCCATATAATATTAACCGAGATCCAGCCCGGACAAGTCCCAAAGATTTGAAAAAAGGGCCATAACTCTTGAAAATATATGCGAAACGACAAGAAATTTCACGCTGCACAACTTCAGGGCACTGACTATGCACATATCCGACAAATTTCAAAATTGTTGACCACAATATTGCCCGAGATCCAGCCCAGACAAGTCCCAACTCACAAAAATTTGATGAAAAAGGGCCATAACTCTTGAAAATATATGCGAAACGCAGAGAAACTTCACGCTGCACAACTATGGGGCACTGACCACATATCCTGCAAATTTCATGATTGATCATACAATATTAACCAAGATCCAGCCCGGACAAGTCTCATTCAAAAAAATTTCAGAAAAAGAGCCATTAACTATTGAAAATTATAAAGGAACTCGGAAAAAACTCTAAAACTCTAAGGCACTGGCCACATTTCATGCAAATTTCAAATCTGTCCCTCCAATGTCAACCGATATATTGCGCGGGCAAGAAATCGGACGGAGAGATAGATGGACAGACGGACGGACAAAGCGATCGCCATATGACCCCCCTCTCTAGTCAGAGGGGGGCATAACAATAAATTAATTAATAAATTATTTAAAAAATCTTTTTTTCTTTGGCAGTCCCAATTTTCTCGTCTTCTTTGTCAATTTATTCCTTTTTTCACGCTGTCACAAAAACTGACATTTTGTTTTTTTTCCTTTCGCAATATTTTCCTTTTTTTTTAAATCAACCAGTAAAATGTAGCCATATAAAAATATCATTGGCCGCACATTAACAACCTGGACTCCGTGTTAATCAACCAATGAAATATAGCCACATAATTTTCCACCATCACAGCTCTTTAGAGGAAGAATGTGTGAACATCTCGACACTGTTTCGTACTTCTGTGTTGGATTGAATATAATCTTCGTGCTACTACACGAAACACTGAAGTATTCTTTTTGTTCATATATACATATTTTTTTATTCATTTTATTTATATCTTACAGTTCATATCAGTACAATCGACATAATAAGTTGTCTATACTATTGAAAAAAAACTGCCTGGAATGCCCGTTCGTATGTCTGTCTGTCTGCAGGCACGGCGCAAGCAATTCATGATTGGGGGGGGGGCTACTATCACAGCACAATTAGGCGAGGGTCCAGGGGCCGCCTAGGCCCCGGAAGCTCCAGGGTTCTTGGATGGCCGGAGAGGCGTTCTAGCGTATTTCGGAACAATAAAACAAGAATTCCCCACCCGTGAAAACTCCATTTGTGTTGCCTGTTTTCCGAACATTTTCAAATAGTCATCGTCAAGCAAAACGATGTTCGGAAGTATAAATAATTTAAATATCAATCCAAAGGTTCATTAAGCTTCGATCATGTCACTGGCACAGAGATTTTTTCTACTTCTTGGGGAGCCTTTTGTCTCCTTCTGATTCATGTATATTGAAAATTCTACGGCAGTCAGCGTATGTCCAACTTCTGCGCTACCGGTACGTGGGGTGAAAACTATCTCGGCCCACTGCATGCTCCTGTTTGTCCATAGGGAGGAACCGATTCTCGTTGTTGACGAATTCATTTGCTATATCAACCAAGGTGATGGAATACGTACAACTTGGTTGATATACATGTAGCGAAGGAAGTCATCAACGACGACAATGGGAGGCGTGTATTTGATCGATTTTTGGAGTAGGCATGCAGTCATAACTGACTGGCTATTGTAGCGTGTTAGAGCAGCATTTAACGAACACAATTTGTAAATCATGTGAATAAGCAAGGATGTCTCTCATGGTTATAGCCTATCAGAAATTAAAATCTGCATTCAATACAGATATAGGTGTTTTCGCGTCACTATCGGTTCTTTATCTTTCTCTATATCATTTTTCGTTTCTGTGTGTGTGTTCATGTTTTTTTTCTTCCTGTTTTTGCTAAAGGTATGGCCTCTCCTGCTCCGCCGTCCCTGTATCATAGCACAATTAGGCGAAGGTACTAGTCACCTAAGACTGCGAACTGTAAAGAGCATGTTGATGACTGTTTTCATGTGATTGACAAAATAAATATCAAGAATATGCTTTAATCAAAAATATGCCCATTTTCTTTCTAATTTTGATGAATGAACAATCAAATAACAGTATTTTATCTTCGTTGATATCACGAAACATCCACGACATACAGGAGTTTTTAGCGGCATTTGTCTGAGTAATTGGTGGCATACATGGTGTGAGGATTTAATCATTTATCTCTACCATCTTTTATATGGTATAACACTATTAACATTTTATGAACATAAAAATGACTAAACAATGCCGGTAACAAAAATTCTAGAGGTTTGGCTCGTCCACGATGCTGGACAGTTGTAAATAGTTTTAGTTATGCGATAGATATGCGACGCACACAATTCATTTTACTATTCCTTTCGAAAATACGTATTCATTGAAGTATTTTTGAGTTTACATCAGATGAATTTTAGAAAAGTTGGTCAAATTATTGGGGGGGGGGGGCTTCAGTAGCTAGCCATCGTCCAAATTGTTGTTTCTTATGTTCCGAGTGTTGTGTGGGATACAAGTCAGAGTCGCCGCAGTTCTCAAAACTCCGTTTTTTCATCAAATTCCACTGAAGGAATTCAGTCGCCACTTAAACAGGTTGGGGAAAATACCTTGATCGAGGTATTATACCTTTATCGGGGTATTATACCTCGATCGAGGTATAGGCCTATACCTCGATTGGGGTATAGGGCTATGTCAACTTCAGTTTTTGTTAATTTATGGAAAATGTAGACATCCACACATACCCTGGACTGTATGGATCTTTCAACAATATCTATGGCTTCATTGTTCCACGATTTTCACAGCAACTTATTGCTTCATTTTATGCGACTAATCAATCAAATTAGCCACTCTAATATTTCAAAAGTGAAACATGGCTTCAAATGAAATATTCTGTGACATTTATTATGTACATGTAAATGAAACTGGCATGTGATGGCATACTTCCATCTCAAAGTCATATCCATGTTGCATGAATGTAGATGCATTGACTGATGAATAAATTAGATTAAATTGTCTGATGCAATGCACAATCTCCTAGCATGCATACACATGGCAGGGTGGTAATACCCAGAGCAGAGGTCTGTTTTTATGTGCACATGCTAGCAGTTTAGATTATGTATCTGTCAGTTAAACTTGATTTATTAACTGGGCATTGCCTCTCAAATCCTGCAACTTGCGCATGAACTTGATATGGAAGTATGCCACCCCATGCTATTTTCATTTACAGAATAAATTTCACCGAATATGTCATTTGAAGCCATGTTTCATTTTTGAAATATTGAAGTGGCTAATTTGAATGATTAGTCGCATAAATTGAAGCAATACGTTGCCGTGAAAATCATGGAATAATGAAGCAATGGATGCTGTTGAAAGATTCATGCAGTCCGGCATATGTGTGAATGTCCACATTTTCCATAAATATATAAAAACTGAAGTTGACATAGTCCTATACCCCAATCGAGGTATAGGCTAATAACGAGCGCAGTTCGCGACGGCGAAGCCGTCGCGTGATTTTCCAACTTAAACAACTGAAACACGAACATACTAAGGCCGAAATTTCTTTCGTCACGTTGAGAAGAAAACATGGCGGCGACAGAGTCACTCCGTACCTGTGAACAATAGTACAGCACGGAATGAGAGTAAGAATACACAAGAGTGCGGTGGATTGATGACATATTTACACCATAAATATCTAAATCATTAAATTACTGTATCGAGAAAATTTATATCACAAAAAAATCATTCAATCAAATTGTCTACGCACTTGTCTACACTGGCGCACTCTCCGCACAGGAATGACACCGTGGCAAACGAAGGGTAACCGAAATCACCGCTGAAACGTGATCGCTACGAAACTCCTAGCAGAACTTTTTAGAACAATACGTCGCTGCCATGTTTTTTTGCCGATATTTCTAAACGCGTTCAACTGAAATGACCATACACACCTTGAAATGACTAATAGAAACGAAATTAAAAGAATATAGTGTAGTAACAATTCGCTGTTCACCATATATATTTATTTTACTCAAATGTTATAGTACTCTTTCTCTCGCCATGGCAGAGTAGCTTACAAGTTAAAACATTGTTGTGAGCAGTTTGCCTTCATATCGTCTGCATAGATCACAACAACAAGGCGGAGAAACAGATATCTAAAATAAACAACTCCGATTCTCCGTCAATTTTTGGTTCCATCTTTGAAGATGTATATGAAAATTATCGGCATGAGTGCAATCTGATATTTCCTACAAGGGACGGCTTCAAGTTGCACGACCAGAAAACACTGCTGGGTACACGTTTTTTTTTCGCCGATTTTTAAATACGTCAGGACGATTCGGCTTTGAAAAACATCGTCCCTTCTTCATCATGTTTGCGACAGGGAACTGATCTAGGCTACCGGATTCGCTTTTTAATGGAAATTACAAACTGGATCTGAATAGTTGGAAATTACAAACTCAATCTGAATAGTCTGCATGAAACTTGCAGTGTCTGTCTAATCTCCAAAAATGGGTCTCACTAAATGCCAAAATGTGCCACAAGGGGCCGTAAATGATTTTCAACAAAATGCAGTTCTTTTCAACATTAGACTTGTTGAGTATGTGAAAATAGCTTGGCTTGTCATACGAGATCAAAAGGGAGATATTTTCTACTGCGAGGGAGATATTTATTTCACTGAAAGTGATAATTTCTACATGTACCAAATAAGGTCCATCTTTCATTTAACATGATGGTAAATTTCAGTACCGGTTGGAAAACACCGTTTTTAGGCGTGCACCTAGTTCAACAAGCTGAACCCTATTGCCATTTAATTTTGTGATATTGATTATTATAATCAATATCACAACATTAAATGTCAGTAGGGTTCAGCTTGTTGAACTAGGCATGCGCCATGACATTTTTCATGAAAGACCAATTGACTCATTTTTCTGCCAAAAATTATCGCACAAGATCCAGTAGAACTTGTAATAATTTATGATTCCTTTTCAAGATGGGTAACTTCCATGTTGATTCATAGACGTTCGCCATGTTGTTTTGGAGTGCCACGACAAAGTCAAAACACAAGATCAACCTCGCCACCAGGGGTTGCTTTGCGCTGGAAAATGGCCGCTTCAACGAACAGGGAGGACAGGACCTGGTTTCGAGATTGCAAGGAGATAAGAGTTCTGAATTAAAAATTCTCTACCATTAATGTTCCCTTCAAAGCACTATGAAGCGTTCTCAGGATTGGTTGATGCTCGAGTTACTTCAAGCCTGTTAGATCTTTCAAGCGACATGTCCAAATGGGGGAGCAGATAAGATTTAATTTTAATTAGATCGAAACCATCTGCTCAATGACTTGAATAGATCCTCGACCCAAGTGGAATAAGAACTGAAATATCCAAAACGGATATTAATAATTTTTTTGGTTATAATTGAGATAATTTCTACCAAATCTGATTACAAACAATCTATACCGGTATATGTGTCGGGGGCCGGGGGGTAGCCTAAATTTCAGATATAAGAGTCATTTGCCAGTTATACCGAAAAGGAAAGGGAATGGAAGATAATCTCTATTTACAAAAAGAAAGACGTTTTTACTGCAGCAATTCTTATCATGATGTATAGCAATATTCCCAGACATTCTAGTCCCACTAGACCAATCTCGGGGAACCGATACAGGGACATATTTGGAAGAAGAATGTGCTCAAAATTATGTGACATCCTTCAGGAACTCGCCGATTTAAATTTCATAGATTAAATAACAATTGACAATTTAAACCGGCGTGCAAGAAATTAACATCAAACTCATTAGAGAGTAAATATCTTCAGGATAGGTGTACACTCTCAACCATATACCCTGTTTTTGGGATTGGGGGCAAGGGGGGGGATTAAAGCCAAGATGTCATGATGGCCATCACTGATCAGCATATTAAGCTATATCTATCTCCCTCCTGGGACTTGGTGGGTCACATAATAATGTAATACATGTAATATTGTTGAAGATGAAATGCTTTTTGTAATGTCATGCAATAAATTTGCAGATAGTCGATATGTACTATTTCAGTATGTGGTAAGAGAATATCCGGTTTTCATGAAATTAACAACTGCTGATCAATTTATTTTCATAATGTCATGCCGTGATAGTCCAGTATAATTAATACAGTGTGTTCAACACTCCTGAAATGGTACAGAAATGATAGCTAGTGACTGTTCTCTACCAAGCTATAGGGGCCTATTCACGTTCACATGTATGCTTGTTTTGCATTTCAGTATTTTACTGTTCTACTGATTTTATTTACTCTTGTACTCTGCCATATCTGGTGTTCATACAATAAAATCTTGAATCTTGAATCATAAAGCTCAAATCCATATGGGCCACACACTTATGGTGCCATCTATGGCAAGTACAAGTATACTATTGTCAGTCACTATATACACAGATGGGAGTAGAGTTTCGCATAACGACTGTCATCTTTTTTCTTGACATGTCATGACAGCACTCCGTGCAAAAATTGATTATGAATTAGGCAAAGCCAGATGCGAACGAAAGAATTATTCTACGTTGACGAGGGGCTCTTTTCATTGATATGGATTAGGCATAAGGCTAGAAACAAAGCAGAATTAATCTGCGCTCGTTTCTAGGCTTTGCCTAATTCATATTACCTCGATCAAGGTATAATACCCCGTTCAAGGTATAATACCTCGATCAAGGTATTTCCCCCAACCTGTTAAAGTACGGTACCATGATAGAACAACCAACAGACGTAAAAGTCATCATTATATGCCAAGCTCAACTGAAGTAGACACGAAAGTTGTTTAAAAACAATTTTGGGCGTCTATGACTTCACACGTACCAACCATCCATCAATTCAGACAGACAAATTCGCGACCTGTATCCAGATTTCACCGTCTTACTCGCCACAACAGCTCCTTTTTCTCGGACGCCTACAAACCCATTATCAGAATCACAAGCGGAAAACGGACTCCGCAATTACCATGATTACACGCATTCTGTCACCAACACGGAGTATATATTATAAATACGAGTGAGCCACCAAACATGGGGGAAAAAACACATACTACGTGACAATACCCACATGATGGTACCACATCAACGTCAGATTCGTCATTCAGTAACTAGCCATCATCCAAATTGTTTTTTCTTATGTTCTGAGTATATAAATACGACTATTAAAGCCACCAAACTTGGTACACATATAATATGAGAAAATGCCTACATGATGTTACTACATATTAACGTCAGGTTCGACATTCAGTAGCTAGCCAGAAATGTCCGTATGTATGTCTGTCACAGATAACGTCCGTTGGCACCCTTCCAATTGGTTTAGTCACCAAACATGGTACACATATACTTCACCTACAGGTTGGTACCATGTAAGCGTCAAATTTGACATTCAGTAGCTAGCCGTCGTCCAAATTGTTTTCCCCTATGTTCTGAGCATATAATTATGAGTGAGCCAACAAATACTACACGACAATACCCACATGAAGTTAACATACGAGCTTCGACAGTCAGTAGCTAACCATCGTCCAAT
>JAVTVY010017196.1:0-63222 GCA_036873755.1 Hanleya hanleyi | reverse complement strand
CATGCACCGGAAAAAATGAACACGAAGACAAATGTATCATTTTTACAATCACCTTTAAAACGTACTAAGGGAGGAGCAAAGATAACGATAACATATACTGTAATCCGTGAACAATGAACCCGGTTTCCGTGTGAAATACCGGTGGGCTTTGGTGATAAAGAATGAACAATCTAACTTCAAATTCAGCTTCATCTCTTATGTTCTATTCTGAAAATCAGAAACGTATAAAATACTGGAACATTAAGCTTAATCTCAATTTCATATTTAAAATTTAATAGCCATCGACGTGTATAATATCTAGATTATATACGTTTTGTTAATAAATACATCGAAAGACCCGTTCCGGATTCACATCTGTTGCGTGGGTATGTAAGTTTCAAATACACGTGTGAACTGTTACATTTCCATTCTGTCTATAATTCAACACCGTGTCACTCGACAGTGTCACTTGTGTCATGTTTCCATAACATCACACAGGAGAAGGACTAACATGAACTGACTTAAATTTACAGTTCGAGAGAAAAATCGGAAAAATCAAACTGTCCTGCACAATTTGGCAGAAGTATAGGTATTTGCTTCATTTTCGCACTATGATGTTGATTGCATTTATTGTGCAGTTATTGAACATTGGCGCTGAGGGATTTGCGGCGACCAGGATAGCTGTGGGAATGTCACACGATGTGGGCGGGACAGCGGTGCTGTCGAATTCACAAACAGCTGATTAAGATCAAAATCAAAGTCGTCGACATGGCCTTCTGCTCGTACATCCTGGGTGTGTAACACGGCCGACGTGGCATCATTTGACGTGGGTGCAGGGTACTGAGAAGATGATGTCACAGTTTCTGCAGGATGGGGTTTGACAAGAACATTTACTGGAAGTGTATGCGTACCGGTATTCGTCTTTCGGGTTGAACCCATCGTGTCAGGAAAGGCTACTGACGCAACCGTGTGGCCCATTTGCAGTTTCTCGCCATCACTTACTCGCTGGTAAACCGACAGCGACGAGACAGATCTGTGACCTGTGACAGCCATTATTTGAGATGCTGAATAGTTGTTTCTACCAAGGATGGTGATGCCGGTTGCTCGTATACTGTGGTTAGTGTATGGTTCAGAAAGTTTCAGACGAGTGCCCAGGTTGGTCATGAAGGCTGCCAAGCGGTGTTTCCCAATAGGTTTGTTATAATACCAAACTTTATCGTCGTCGAGGAAACTATCAACCGGGTACTGCCACAAGCGATCACATTTCGGATGGAGTTTGGAGATATAACTTTCGAATGAAGCAACATGACAGAACGGGGAACCTTCTTCTTCAGGCATGAATCCGGTAACACCCTCTTTTTACTGGGACCGGCGATTTTTTGTGAGTTCATCCTCCTTTTTTTCACATACCTCTGCCCAGTTTCCGGGTCCCGCTTGATGATGAATGTGTTTTTTGTCATCTTTTCCATATTCTCCACTCCCCTTCTAAAGAAGAACAGACGTACATCGAACTGAACTTTATTTGCAAGCCCAGTTGGGGTTTTCGGGGACATGAGAACAGACTTGTAAAGTTTACAACGATCGGACTCGTTTATGGGTTCATAATGATCGGTGTCGCCTTTTCCAGATGCCTTCAACTCTGCAAGTGCGGTTTTGAAGCACTCGTTGGCTTCATTAAACTCCGAATTTCTAATCAAATCAAAAGTTTTCAAATACGGTGGGGCCTTCAGGTAACGATTCAGAGAATGTCGAAAGTTTTCGAGAGTGGATGTTTTGTACAATTCTCCGTCTTGTTTTCGGGCATCCAAATAAAAATGACTGAGTACCTCTGCTAACCTCTCGGCCGAGAATCCTTCGAATTCTTCACTCTGTCCCTTCTCTTTCAGGTAATACTTCAAAGTTCTGGCGGACGCTTTGTTCGATTTTTTTGTGTTGCTGGGAATAATATTAGCCCGCTTTTCAACAACTTCATCGTCCGTGTGAGACGCGAAACGTTTGCCTGATTCAGCCATTTTGTTTAGCAGACGATGGAATCTAGTGAACACCTGTTCGTTGCCCTTGGCGACGGGGGTATACGATATATATTCCACCAGCAAGTTGACAATACAGCATCACACATGAGGTCTGTCAGCCGATCAAAAGTCTACATGCTTCTCTGAGATATGATAAAACCTTATAATCTGGCGCAAATTTGGTCCAAATCCAGTCCCAATTTGAGGATCGAAGACGTATCATGCTATGGAGACCCTAGTTTTCAACATCATTTTACAGGTGTTTCGTCCGCATAATTTATATCGGTTCTATCCATATGTGAATAACTCTTCTAGCTGCAAGTCTGACATCTTCTGGCTTAAAATATCACTGTAGTCATCGCTTCGTTCATCAGTGCACTGCTGTAATTGTTGGATCGCTATTTTTTCGTTTGCTTGTGCCTATAGCACGTCGATGTCGCGCTCGCGTCACTATAGTCTATTTCAGCATGACTCACCTCACTTGATTTCAAGGTTTGTGTATCGGCACGTATAGCTCTATCAAATATTATCACAGAAGCCATTGAATATCCTTTCAAAGTCAGAGAAATCAGTGATATCATTCGGAGAAGATCGAGGATCGTTCATCTTCAGTGTCGCCATGTTGAAAGTCATATTGGCCCAGCCCGTTATTGGCCCTGTTTTTCCGTATTGGACCTGCTTTTTCGTATTGGCCCGCCTTCCTCATATTGGCCCGGTGTGGGGTCTTATCAAGCATGCCGATTTCCTTGTATTGGATTTATATCATTGATAGTTGATTAATAAAAGAAAGTTACACAGCCATTAATTTCTATCGATTATTCAAGTCTTTAAGCATGTACTCTCTAACATATAGTCTGACGACTACTTTTAAAAACTTAATTTTCGAATAAGGAACAAATTTTCCATCAATTTTCTTCAACAACCCATAGAGCTAACCATACTGGGTGGGTACTATGTCCCTCTCTGTCAAACTTTCTACCTTACCTCCGGAGCGATAGAAAATGAGAGCTGACATCCCGTGGCTTTAGATTATCATATTGGTGTCATTTTTAGCTTATTTGCATAACCCCCAAATAACTTCACAAAAGCGGCCATCTTGATTTTTACGTTTTCTGGTAGAGATTGATTCATAGGTAAAGTATGGTCAGTTTGAGTTCCCTAACTCAAGAGCTAAGGAAAATAAATGGGGGGGGGGGCCAAAATGCCGGCTTCCACCCAAAAGTATTTCCAATTTCGGAAGCCTGTTAAGAATTTGGAACTTTAAAGTGTGCGGGAATGCTCAACAACAGTAAATGCGGTAGTAGTAAATCCATTGGAATAGCATGAAGATTTGTAGGAAGGACGGTGACAGAATGGTGGATTTACTGCTAACTCCCTTGCAATGGTATATGTAAGTCTGGCCAGAATCTTGGATAACGGTTGACCGGCATAGTCTCTTGCAAGAAACTAGCTTGTGTTATTACATATATTAGTATTTCATGCCTGATTTAATTTTGGTGTTATGGAGACGAAAATACTTTGCAGACAAAGGCTGGCTACTGAATGTTGGATGTTTTAGTATTCGCTATAACAGTGTCAGCTCAGAAATAATTCGTTATCTGAAATTAGTGTTTTTTTCTTGATGGAATTAGTATATTAAACATCAGTAGTAGTGACTTAGTTTTCACGTTAAGATGGAGAGCGGTTTTTAGTTCTGGTAATTACCGAACAGACAACTTTTCATTGAAACCCATTATTATATTGATTATTTGCACGCGTGTAATTGCAAATCTGACTACAAACATCAGCGTCTGAACGACTTTCATAGTATCTTCGTCCTGGTAATAGAAGTCAGTGATTAGCGCTTCACCAGATTGCATAAATGGTCGTTAATGATCGTGACGGCTTAATGATAATAATTTGGACGTGATCCAGAATAAACATTGTTCTGATGTACGGTACAAAAAGCTCCCTAGCTTCCCTAAGGCGAAGAAATATTGAAATGATATTCTTTGACTCTGGTGAAGCGAACGAAAATCATAGCGGAATTATCTTCATCCCGAGGCATTTACACATACCCTTAGTTGTTGAGCAACAAGATATCTAGCCGGCAGCATTGGTTTGCTCGAGATGTATTGAGATTTCATATTTTAAGGAAACCCAAGAATCTTATAAATTAGCAAGGTGTTGGTAACATTGCATCGTTCTATACATTTCCTAACCAGCGTCATTAAAAATAATCTCAAAACGCCTGATGTATCGATGGACCACATGTATATCTATGATTTCACTACCTCGCAACGTATTATTCTTCGACGTCCGAATCCCTTTAATAAGGTTGTTTGATCAAGTCTGAGTTTGTTGCCAGCCAGAAAATGGTCAGAAATGACATCATAAGCAAGTTTGAGGACATTCGCTATTCGGGGAGAAGGGGTTACAAATCTCGTTCGGCAGGTTCCGGTTCTGAGTTATGAAGACCTCAATTTTCGACACTCGCAGTCCTCTCCTTTGCCGCGAAGTCGGCGTTCGTTACTATTTTCATGTGTTCGCATACTGCATGGAATATATTTTCAGAGCAAATACGTGTCGAAGTAGTATTTACATTTTTTTCGTCTTGTCAACTTGATCGGATTCTGTCCAATGCAATGTATTCTGGAAGACCCCTGTTCCCCGAATGAAAACTAGGATGAGGTAATGTCATCAACATGTGCCACATTTATCGTGTAAGCTAAGCCATTGCCATAGCAGGGTCTTGATGATACCAATCGTATTGTCGTCAACAAATTATTTGCATGTTATCTTGTTCATCATTTAGTTGACGAACTGTGTCAATTTGCATTTATTGTCGCAAAATATTATTTTAGAAACTGGTTGGACAAGCGCCATGACTAACACCACACACTGATGACGAAAGAGGATGGTAGTGTCATTTTGCATGGCGCTACTTTTAGCGCCTTTTTCTTTCAATCTGCACAGTAGGAAAGACCGGGCAAGTTGCCACAGGGTTGGATGAATCGATGTGTTTTTACTCATTTAGGAAAGGACAGGCATTACCACTGACTTTAAAGTCTGCTTACTATATCTTGGGCCACACAAATTATAAGCAATACGTATGCTCGCCATGTATTAGAGTTTATTTTTGAAATGAGAAACTCTTCGCAACTCGACTTATTTTTATGATTTGAAATTCTTCTCGTCACTAATCACATTATCTTTGCATTGTTTTTAAACGGTGTATTTATATGAATAATACTGGTATTGAAATCAAAATTATTTATTAATAAAATACTGTATTTAGTCTGTTTGAATGAAATAAATGAATTTCTTCAGCCTAGGTCATGTGAAGGCACATAACAACGCTTTATATGGAGCAGGTTGCAACATGTTGAGTTAATGGATGAAATCCTCAAAACCCGAGTTTTACATTTCAGTGTTATCCAGAAGTAATAATCCACATCATGTACGTTTGCTTATTTATATACAACTCATGTACACGTTGCTGTTGTTGTTTTTTTTTGTGGCTTTCATAATATGAAATATTCTCCATGGCAGATATTTAATCATGCGCTAACAATTGTATTGTTAGTAAATATTATTCGAAGTAAGCAATATTAAGTTTTCTCGATACGTTTTCAAAATATAACATATTACAATTTGCCCCGTGGTCTGTTGCAATGCGCACTAGGTCTGGGCATATTTTCTTCAAAGTCTGACGGACGATTTCTTGAAAGTTATTCTGGATTGATCTGCAGTTTATATTTACGTAACAGTCTCGGCGTATATCGGACCATGCAGTGCAACGGTATCAAATAACTGGTGTCAATGCGAACCAAGCTAGCAGGATTGAAACAAAAAGTGTATCAATATGTCCCGATCTCCCTTTACTTGTTCAAATGATCAGTCACAATCAAAGCGTGGATGTGATACAATTTGCCCTAAACGACAACTTTAAAATTCATTTAGAAAACAGATTTTTTCGATGGTGATTAAAATTTAATTATTGGATGTCACTATGCCAATATTATTTAAATAGGTTTACCGCTTCTGTCGCTAAAAGAACTAGCGTATGTTTATGTGGTGCCAGTACAACCACTAGAAAATGGAACTTGGATTATTGGGCGCAAAAACTCTCTATTAATATTTTCTGGCCACAGATTTGAAAATCTTTTCTCATCGCCAACATTTCATCGGGTGATCGCCTTTTGTCATCACCAAATTATGATGGTTAATATAATTAAGCATCTATGAAAGATGGGATATCACCTGTTCTTAAAGATTTGCATAACGAGCATAAACCTTCAAACAGCAATGAAAGTAGGTAAATTTTAAGATTGTAAGAAATGTTTTTCATCGAGTGACTACTTTGGAAGATCTTCTTAGTCGAGTGAGAGTGGATTGCATCTTGGGTTATTTGAGAGCAATCGGTTTGTTACATAAGTATTAATGTGTGTATGTTTTAATGCGTTGGATTACTAAGTTATTGGCTTTAGCACTTAAGAGTTTTGTTTGATCGTCGCTATATAGCTGAAATATTGATGAACGCGACATTCAACCTTAATTCTCTAGGTAACATTTATATCCAATATTTTTTATGATGACGTTAGGATCTGGGTCATTATTCAGTCTACCCGAGGGGTAGTAATTCTACGTAACCTAGACGCCGAACTTAATATTTTTTGGAAGCTGAGGAAGCCGAGTGGTTTAGAGAGCTTGCATTTACAGCTGGCGATTTGTTGCCAAACTCTGAGGGAGTGGGTTTGAGTCTGACCCATCCAGCGCTAGTATTTGCGCTTTACCAAGAAAATGTCCTCATAAAAATAATTGAATCTAGATTCATTCAATGTCCAGAATACTCATCAGCGTCTTGCCAGAATATTGCTTGTAACGTAGTATTCTCATTCATCGACAGAGCGGCCATCTTGAAATGTAATACCTTGTATAGTAGGCACAAAGCCTTCCTCTGAAGTCATGCGAAACTTCTGCATGAGAGTCTTTTTTGCCATTCTGAAAAGACGTAGCTATTCAACCGATTTATTCATAATTCAGGATACCGCTAGCATATTGCAAAAACGTCATATTCTCCTTCGTCAAAATAACGGCCAGCAACTGAAGAAATAATCTAAAGAGTCACCTCAAAGCTTTTCTGTGAAGTGATTGTGTCATTGGAGCTCTTGCAAGTTGTAACTCTTGTAAACGAAGATTCGTTTGTCTTCGCTCAGATTCAATTCTTCATTTGTTCCGAACTCAGACTGGATTGTCCAGAGACTTTCCATTTGGCCTTTTACTTTGTTGATGTGGAAAGCTTTCAGGGTAAAGCTTTCAGAATCTGCTTGGCGTCAAACGCTCGCTTAAATGCTTCTCGAAATACGCTCTATATGGAAACATCTGTCTAAGTAACAAGAGCTACGTGGTCTTCTCAAAGAGATCTAGCGAAAAGCAAATGGCATATGGCTGTATTGCTTCTTTTATGGCTATCACGGACCATCAGAGTCTCATTGATATCAGTAGAATCACTGATCGCTGCCGCCATCGATTCCTACTTAAGACGCCGCTTCTGCACACGTTCAGAAATCAACATTTACTCTTTTTTATTTCCAGTTAAGAGCCGGCTAATTGCTGACTGATGCTTTTGCTGGCAGCTAAAAAGAACGGTCAAATGGATCGAATCCCTACCGGGTAGCACATGCGGAGTTGAAGCGTCCTCGCTTAGTAAACCGCAAATGTGCCGCACATCAGTCATAATTAATCATTACCAGGCAGTCCACTTTCTGCTGGAAATAAAAACATATGACATCTCCTATGAATAAACAAATATAATAAAATCACTGTAGATGATTGTGGTTTGGTAGCATTAGTATTAATAAATCAAACTTATCTACCGTTTACATATATCTATCTTATCAAGACCCCCTACTAGAAGCTTTTGGAGATCGAAAGCTCTTGTAAATGAGTCCTAATTCCCTGTTTCGGAGAACGAAGGTATCCGTATATTAGTTGGAATATTACGATATACACATATTAGGTTACAGTATTTTCTCCGGATTTACCTGCAATCAAGGTAAACTACAATAACAGTGTCCAAAATACAAAACCATGTCCCATACACGGGCAACTGTTGAATGGTCGTGGTTCTCTATCAGGGACACCACACCGTGCATTCATCACACAAAAACACCCATATTTTACAAAACAGCACCACCGGGATTAATACTGCGAGTTGTAGTCATCATGCACATGTACTATAAAACCCCACTACTGTGCAGGCGCGAACATGATAGTTCGAGAGATATGTAAGAGATGGGACAAATTGACGTCTGGCGACTAAAAACCAACCAGCCTCCCTTGGCAGCTCAGATTCAGACTATCAAACAGAAGATTCTAAGACCTTGCTTTATTATCTTAGACGCGCTTGCTGTTCATGTGGAAACTGAACCACGCGGCCCCTAGCACCGGCTTAAGCGGAATTAGCTCGAGAGCTGTGACGACATATAAGCTCAAATAAGTAACTCATTTGATGTTGAAGGATGAGCATCCAAGGTGTCTGATGGAGTAAACATGGGGTAAAGATGGAAAGTGCAAGAACCTGACCCCTGATCTGGGCGGGGGGGGGGGTTGAAACTTACTGCAGTATACCATTGCGTCAAGCTCCAGATTGTCCTGTGGTTTGGAACTTTTCACGTGAAGAGCGACGTATGGTAGTGAACAACACCAGTGTGTAGTTTTAGACTAAAAGGCCGGGAGGTCACTTTCCTAGAGGCGAACTGAAGTTGTTTAAGGTGGTTCATACCTCAAGACTTTGTCGTGTGACCAACCCTATTTTATTTTTTTTTGCTGTGGGTAACTGGGGTGGTGATCAGTACTAACACGTTAACAAAATTGATGGTCTTCGATCTAGATGTTTGTACATAGCCGCGAATATCACCATGTCGGCATTTTTTTGCCAAAATCATGAAAATCTGTTTTCTGAACAACAAGGCAAGGAAGTCGAATCATACAGATATATATATCCCCAGGTATTGTTTAATTATCTATAGAAACTTCAATGGATCTTAGAAACACCGGAAAGTTGAATATAAATGAATAAAGTTGCATAGGAATTATACATTTCCTCCAGCTGTATGATGTTGAAAATTGCATTTTCAGACTATGAAATCATCTCCAAAATGGAAAATCATCCGCCCTATCCCCATAGTTTTCTAATATTTGCGACGTCGTTACCTCCCCTGATAACGTCTCTTATCAGAAAATGCGATATATATATGACGTAAGAGATATTACATGGAAAATAACCCTGAGTAATGACGTCGCCAACGTTGTTTGAGGCATGAACCACCATAACCTGGGAATTAATGTGACGAATAATCAATGTGTTCTAAGCTATTGCAGAGAGAAAATGGTTATGTAAATATATCTTATTCTCAGTAAATTACAATCGAACACGGAACAGAAACGTAATTCCATAAACTGGGCATATTGCCCATTACCGTGTAACATTACTGGATCATTATCGCTGTGAAGCAGGCAAGCTTTCTGCTAATCCCAATCACCGACATCCAAATTTCAGCTACAATCTGCAAGGGAGCTCTCGGCGGCATAGACACGTGGAGAGCTATTGAAATCAAAGTTATTTATCGACTCAGAAATCAGCATCGGCGGACAACCCACCGCGAGAGTTTGTTTAATCGGGCTGATCAATTTTCATCCCCGCCAACTATAAAAAATGACTTCCACTACATTCCCGAGTTCCGACTTAATTTCCGCCAGTTCTGTTTTCTTTTGAAACTGTAACCGTGTCAGGAGATAGGGGTCTAGAAGTAAATATTTGCATCATCTATCTACTTGATTTCGAGGATTAATCCATCAAACTGTTGTCATTTGTGCGCGACTGTAAGGACTGGATTGCATAAACAACGGGCAGTGGGCATTAGAAGTGGCCGCTGATTAAAACGGGTATTTACTCATCATTACGGAGTTTAGTGTTGTACTCATCGAATGGAATTGAAAACGTTTCAGAAATGGACATAGTTTTGTTTCGATGCGGCTGTCAATACTCATTGAAAAGTACGGTGTTCGCCTTTATATATCCTTTATAGACAAGTTATGAGATTCACTGTTTCCTATTTATATGCAAGATGACGTTCGTGAAGATCTAGATACAATCGAAACCCACTAATACTAACACAGTCAGAATACGAACTTCAGTACAGACACGCAGAAAGCAGCCGTCATCCACAGACAATTTCTGCCTCCATAACTTAAAGTCGGTATTGGCATGACATTATCACAAAAACCTGACTAGAATACAATAAAAGATTGACTAAAAGTAGATCCGGGTTGTTGTGGAGGATTGGATTTAAACTACCTGATATTATTCCGCTTCGGTTTATAAATCTACATATTTGCCGATTTACATAGCTTTCAATTTTATGATTTGACTCTCTCAACTGTTCGTCCGCCATATGCTACCAAACTTGCCCGCAACATATCTTTTGCCTCCAGGATTCTAAAAGTCGGGCATAAAATACCACATATCTACACGCAGTAGATATATTTCCTATATAATGTCTGTCAGTGAGGTTTGTATATCCGTCGGTGCGAAAAACTTGTTCAGGCATTACGTCTTTGCTTTAGCCCTAAGATTATGAAACTTTGGCATAAATATATGTGTGCACATCCCTACCTTTTCCTTTGTATGGCAGTTTTCGCCTCTGCCAGTGCATTATGTCTATCAGTCCGTGCGAAAAAACCCTGTTCGGACTAGATCTCGGCTAATTCTGGTATGATTATTCACTGTGTATATAACAAATGTGCACTGGCTTAATTTTTATTCTGCGTGTCGGTTTTCCCCACCATTGGTCAAGTTTATCATTTCGTCACTGAAACTACCACTAACCAGAGGAATTAGCGCCGATACATGTACCATACATAGCATATATATCAATGTGCCTCGTTTGTGATACGTTGAGGCACATTGATATGTTACGGCCAAGCAATATACGAATACTTATGTTCTGCGTTTTATTTGGCTGCTTGCCTCGCTCTCACTTACAATATACATTTTAGGCCATTTTTTTGTTTACTGCTTGGAAATTGGCCGTGAACTGATCGCCTAACAAGATCTAATAATATCAGGCTTGACCCCTGAAACAGAAGCAATATGTTTCTCTGGTAAGAGCGGGAGACTTGACACTTCAGAAACCCTTCATTTCCTCGAGGCAGAAAATCAATGGAATACGGTTTTTCGCCTGGCACAACGAGATATATTTGTTTTAAGAAGAAGAATCGAACCTATAACAGTGGCAATATACTCCATTCAACCTTACATCAATAAACGCTGTAAATATTGTGAATATTGTATATAATTCGATATAATGTGTTCCAGATTTAACGATGTCTTCAGATGAGAAACCGCGATGTCAGTATTACGAACCACTGTATCTCCATAAGGGATTATACTTCCATTAGTATATTTATTATGCACGCCCTCATAAAATTTGCATTAATCCGATACAACGCCGTATTTAAACTACCTCAAAGGGATTATCCTTGTCTGATGGATGTCTACGTACTGCCAAATCCGCTTTCACTTTCATCAAATTATGATTCGTGCTGGAATGCTGTTGCTCTTGTCGAAGGCTTCTATCGATTCCCTTTTCTCCTGGAGAAAAGAACCAAGACATGCTACTTCGCACACTCAAAGAGTCATTTCTGAGTAGTGAGATTTAAAGTGAAATCTATGATCATTCGATTCAAATCGACATGTAAAGCACTGTTTACGAGGATTGGATTTACCTCCATATCAAATTGCTTGAATATGACTTTACATTTGTAAGTACAGGATCTATGATAACAATTGGATACTCAGGTCATATTTCCACACTATCATGCCTTAGAGCGATTAAAAGTGGAAATTCAACTCATTCCACTATCTTGAAAATTCTACAGTTATATGACACTAGATTTGATCAACAGATATTGTGTTTTGTTGGGTGTCTAGTCAAAGGCAATACTGAAGCTGATAGATTGGCTAAGGCTGCCCTAAATAAAGAGGTTGATTCTGTTGGGATCCCATACAGCGATTTCAGATCATCTATCTGTGTTTATGTGAGAAAGCTCTTTCAATCTTTATGGGATACTATGGATAATAACAAACTTCACGAGTTCAAAAAAACTATTGGTTATACGCATCTGAACAGTCAGAAACTTTTCGATGAGGCCATGATTAGACGATGTAGGATTGGTCATACACGATTAACCCACGAATATTTACTAAAACAGGTGCCGGTCACAAGGTGTCTTCCATGTTATGAAGATTTCACGGTGAAACATATTCTCATAGACTGCATAGATTTTAAGATTGTAAGAGATACTTTTCATCGAGCTACTACGCTGGAAGATTTTTTTAGCCGAGGAAAAGAGGATTGTATTTTAGATTATTTGAGAGAGATTTGTTGTACAAATTTTAATGTTTGTACCTGTTTTAACGCATTAGTTTACTGAGTTGTTGAATTGAATACTTAGAATTCTGTTTGATCGTCGCTATATAGCTGAATGCGACGTTAAACCTTAATTCTCTCTCTCTCTCCATATTTCCACATCTCCTGGTGCTGAAATGAACAATCGCAATGAAATTGTGACTAGAAAGTGTAATAGTCCATTTGACTCGAAGTTTTCGAATATCGTACAAATTTCAAATACGATTTTTGTCAATTTTCAGACTAGAATTTCCCTCGCATGGCGAAGGATTGAATCGTGATTGCTCGATGCGAGTGATTTTTCCTCAGTTTGCAATCATTTTGCAATGGAGAATATTTCCGCAAATAAATCAACATACCGAATCAGTCGTGTTTTAATGTAGAGAAATGACGGAAAAGTCTTTGAAAGCGTTCGAACATACCGAAATTAGCTCGGTCGCGTTCCGAACCCAGGACTCTTGCGACATTACCTTGCTGACGGCGCACAAACATGGATGAATAGATGGTTCATGGATGAATAGACAAAATAAGCAAAATCAAGACGTTATATTGTTTCAGTATTTTATCTTGATACTCTCGCAATTGATTCGTGAACAATCATTTTTCAACCTAACAAAAATAAGATGAGATCGCGATCGGAGGAGAATAGATAACAGAAACCCTAGCTCGTATGACCAGTGAGGATGAGACTGTAACATCATGCAGAGAGTGGACCGCTGTCATCATGACCTGACCTATGCGGAAGTATATGCTGCAATGCTCCTCCTATCACCTGGACGAAACTTCAATGTCCTGAAATTAACATTTCACTTCTGACTTTTTGTCAGAAGTAGTATGTTGTGTATAACATCCACAATATTTGATTTGCATTCTTTCACATCAGTGCAGCCTATATTCACATTTGAAGTGTCCACTCGATAAGAGTTGTTTATTCCAAGACATTCGGATTTCTCAGGGCGACAACAAATTGAACATACAACTGTTTCAAAACTGAGAAATATCCATCAATGCATTTAAATTTCTACAAAAATTCATTTCATTACCAAAGTGTTGAATTCTCTAGTTGTCGCTCATCGTGGAAAAGTATTATATACTTTTTTTTATTTCTATAGCGCTGAGTAAGCAAACAAAAAGCTAGTACCCGATATCTGGGCTAGCCTTGATCGCAAGCGGCTATATCGATCTCGGGTTGGATTATGATTCATTGCTATCAGTCGTATCAATTTAACAGCGTTAAATACTTGGCAAAAAAGTCACGAGCGGGTTACGTTTGCCCTTTAAGATAATTGGGATTTTCTTTCGCTATAACACGTTTCGCTTCCCCCAAACTTGTGAGAGCGGGCAGCTGTTTCTATCTGCTAAATATCCGTGTCCTTTTCATAGCTCATTCATTTCTGTAGCGGAACTTGAATACCCGTTGCATATTCTTTGTTATCTGTTTATTGCGCATTCAAAGATGAAACATGCAATGTCGTTCATTATTCACCGGGCGATGGAGTAATTACGGATATAATGCACGAAAGAGCTCGTCACCATTGACAAATGACCACGGTTGCGGGTGGCGCTATGCTGCATAACTGAGAACATCCAACGATACACTTTTGCAAACTCTCAGAAATAAACCGTTTCTTGAACGTGGATTGGTATTGGGGATCCCAGCGCATTTAACGCATAAATTTAATAGAGAATGGTTGAAGCAGATTCTGGAATTATCGAATGCACAGACTTTAAGATTGTAAGAGATGCTTTTTATCGAGCGACTACTTTGGAAGATCTTTTAAGTCGGGTGAGGGAAGACTGCATCTTGGGTTATTTGAGAGAAATCGGTTTGTTGCATAAGTTTTAATGTATGTTTTAATGCATTGGATTACTAAGTTATTGGCTTGAGTACTTAGAATTTTGTTTGGTCGTCGCTATATGGCTGAAATATTGCTGAACGAGACATTAAACCTTCATTCTCTCTCTCTTATCAGCCAGGCAAATGTGAACATGCTAATGGGCGCATGTATATCGCGTAGGCTTGGAATCTGACATTCAATATATGGCTTCATCCACGAAAGAAGGTCCTCATCAATCCTCGGAAACCGTTTTTCTACAACAGTTAAATAGTTTAATATAAGAACAGATCATTTCCTGCATGACAGGAGCGATCAACATTTTTTTATGCTGACTAGCAAATACATCAATACGTGAAACCCGGGCAAATATTATTTTATCCAAATCAATTTCTTAGCTCTACCCTCTGATTATGACTGCTCATTTGAACGTACAAATCAATCGACCAGAAGCTAAGCGGAATAAGACACAAGCTACTGGACGAAGTACCAAAGATTTGTCACCAGTGTACGATATATGACATAGTTTGAATAGAGGCGTTTTGTGGTAAAGTCTAGTTTGAATAGAGGCGTTTTGTGGTAAAGTCTAGTTTGAATAGAGGCGTTTTGTGGTAAAGTCTAGTTTGAATAGAGGCGTTTTGTGGTAAAGTCTAGTTTGAATAGAGGCGTTTTGTGGTAAAGTCTTGTTTCACAAGTTTCTGCAATACTATTCTGTGGGGTTGATTTAAATCGTCACATTTTTCACAGGATCTAACAAATGCTAAGAGGGGAGAAGTGTACACGTCATATGCTAATAAACGCAACGTATAGAGGTGGTGGGAAAAGATGCCGGTGTGATGGCTAAGAGTGTCCTGGGGATTAGTTTGCCTTTTCATATCCTTTAATAAGTTATTGGCTTGAGTACTTATGATTTTGTTTGATCGTCGCAATATAGCTGAAATATTGCTGAACGCGACGTTAAACCTTAATTCTCACTCTCTCTATCTCCCCTACTTTAGAAGATCTGTATAGTCGGGTGAAGAAAGACAGTATCTTAGGTTATTTGAGAGAGATCGGTTCGTTGCATAAGTTTTAATGTGTGAAAGTTTTAATGTGTTGTATTACTAAGTTATTAACTTGAATACTTAGAATTTTGTTTGATCATCGCTATATAGCTGAAATATTGCTGAACGCGACGTTAAACCTTAATTCTCTCTCTCACTCTCTCTATTGCAACTAAGAAAGTACATGATCAGGCGATGTAGAATCGGCCATACACGGTAACTCGGTTTGTTGTATAAGATTTAATGTGTGTATGTTTTAATGTGTTGGAGTACTAAGTCATTGGCTTGAGTACTTAGAATTTTGTTTGATCGTCGCTATAAAGCTGAAATATTGCTGAACGCGACGTTAAATCTTAATTCTCTCTCTCTCTCTCTCTCTCTCTACCGACCCCACAAGCCAATATTCTGATGGCTTATCTATAAACATCACAAGAACAAACAATGAACATATGAATATTGATATCCACAAATGTTTAGTTAACCAGGCTTATATCAACATTTATAAGGTCTCTCTTTTCGTAGAGTGCGTCTGAGAGTAGGACACTTTTTTGTATAGGTCCAAATGTGATGCTAATTCTTTATATGTTTCGTGTGGTTCAGTCACACTTCTAAGCATACCTAGTAAATTGCATCGTGTAAAATATCTTTAACGATTCCTTCTTTCATATATTCGCGTAAAACATATCTAAATCTATTAAACTTCTTCAACCTCTAACATTCGTGTTTGGTGGTTAATTATACACATTTGGGCTACTTATCGTTTTACCTCAAGGTATATTGATACCGAGAGCCAATTGACATGACCGACTTTGCTTGACCTCAAATCAGTTCCTGGGAATCTATTATATCCCCCTATCCATTTTTGAATACATTCCTCAATTGATTTTCTGTCTCAGTGTCTCCAGGTTATTATACTAAGTGTCAATTCGCCTAGCTCTATCAGAAAGACTTATTGGCCCTCTATGTCAGGCCCAAATTTATATGCCGAGAAAGATCAATTTGTTGTCATTGTTGCCCGCTTGCTGATGTATTGCTCCTGACGATCTTCACCTTCTTACCAATGTAGCGACCCGGCTGATGTTCACTTCACGATTTAGATTGGAGAAGTTTTATGCGGGGAATTTGAACATGCAACTTCAATGACAAGCTCTCCAAGAATATCTAAAACAAGATCGGTGGAAATCATGGACCACTTTCTTAAGCCAAACTTTATACATTGCATATAGTGTAACAGGAGCAGCCTTGCCATATACCTAATAGCATGCACTGTTCGCCCGTCGGTTCAAGTGCACCGACTTCCCTTCCTGGAAGTAACCCTTCCTCGCAAAGTGTGAAAAATGTCATCTTCCTGGGTTCAAGGATAAATATAGCACCAGGCAGATGGGTTAATATAAAGGTAACTGTATACCAGATGTTCCTATCGCCATTATGTTGTCTGCCGTATGCCCAAGTCCAAAATTCCGTGATATACCAATTTGCACTGATCAGAAAATGATTGAACACACTCAACTTCATGACCCGTCGTCCCAACTTCCCAAAAGTCCAATTATCTGAAAATTCAAACCGGAAAATGAAACATTTCAAATCCTAAAATACACCAAACCGTCCGCGCAATACAGGGCTGCATGTGTATTATTAACTCTACCACGCCTGGGGGCTATTATGAAACTTTCCAATCTGACTAAAACTCAGACTTAATAACCGCTCCTCTATCGGACATGTCGCTAATTAAGATCTGGGGCATTCTCTATCTTAAATCTGTCGCGCATGTCAGACTGGCAATCACTCACAGTCCAACTTCAACGGGTGAATAGGTGCCTATCCGAGCAAATAATAATCTTCGGTGATTGCTCATGGAGAGCAAGAACTTCGTCAGCCGCCTGGGTTGGATTTTTCTGCGCCTCGTTCACTAATCGGATAGGCACCTATTCGACCGTTGAAGTCGGACTGTGATTGGTCGCCAGTCTGACATGCGCGACAGATTTAAGATAGAGACTGTCCCAGATCTTAATTAGCGACATGTCCGATAGAGGAGCGGTTATTAAGCCTGAGTTTTAATCGGATTGGAAACTTTCTACCCTTTCTCGGAAACGACAAATACGTGAGAGATGACTCTCCGTGACTTTGTAGTTTACCATATTGGGGTCATTTTGAGCCTATCTGCATAACTCTGAGCGGAGTGAGGCTGGGGTAGACCCAAATACAGTCATGGTAGGGTTAAGTGTATCCGAAGAGATAGGCCGGAGTACACAGAACGCCACCTGATCAGCGTGAATACGCGTCAAACATTTTTCTGCTTTACATGTGTTTAGTCGAGATACTGACCCACTGTTTGCATAATTGAGTAGAATAAAGAAAGAAACAATTTACACAGATTACCACAGTCATCAGTTTAGTGCGGGTTTCTCATCGTTCGGGTTTAGGCAAACGACTCTTGCTCTCGTACCTTACATAATCACTCGAAATTGTTTATGGAAATGATGGCGAGGGACGGTAAAAAGGGTATTCAGCCACGGAAAAGCAAACAGTTTTCTCTCAGCAGAAAATATGCATGACTTTAACTGCCACGGTCTGGCCATGCCGATTTATCGTTGTCTAACCTCTGCTCGGTGATGTCAAATAAAACTTGATCGATCTCGAGGTGTCCTTCACGACTATGTAAAGGGGGTGGCCTGCCTATAGCAGACTTCACGAGTAGCCTTTCCATCCGAGCCCTTCTGTTGAAAGCTACTTATGCGACGAAACCGGCTGTTGCTGATGCTATTGAACGACATTGACATAGCCCATTGGGATGCGTGTAACCAAACCTGATATGAGTGCCAATTAGATGTCTAGCCTATTCTATTTCAATGCGGTCCATGATTAATGAGCAGAGTCTTGTCAGAATGGACGCCACGTAACGTCATATTCCAAAGTGATTTAATATCGGCTTAAGCGCCTTACGAATAGCATGAATGTAAAAGTGAGAGCTAGGTACCGAATGCTGAATAATGATAAAAAAATATACCGAGTAGATTGGAAATAAAATATTGCACAAAAAAAAAATAGACAGGGCCTTAGAGATTAGGAGATTTCTTCCTGGAAATGAGCCTCTTTGCGGTCTGTATGTTTTTATTCTACTTCGGGTAATCATTTTACTGCATGCAAAAAAATCATTCTTGGACTATCCGTTCTTCGACGGGCCTTTCCCTAATTGATCGAACTGATGCCACGTCTTGTTTGTATTTTCTAATGGATCGTGTGTTCGTGGTGGTGGTTACAGTTTGACACTTACATACAACACAATTTGCTAATTTAATGCGCAATACATCATTGCTGTACAACTTAACATCGTTTCTCTCCTTAGTGGTGTTTTCGGAGCGGAATGAGGATGTAAGTATTGCATCTCATATAATAGTCAATATATTGGAAATATGCGCTTCTTTGTAATAGGAAAGGGCATATACAGATATAGGCTATAACCAATTGACCTGGACAGTAAGTGTTATCTATGTTAGAGTATAAGCTCTGGGCACTAGCATAGCTACTTCCCCGCCTGGGTCCAATTTGGAACCGTCCGATATAAGGTCCGATACGACGGCTCATCCATCTAATGTCACGCGGTGGATACAGCAAAAATCGTTCCGCCGGCCGGAATGGTCAAGCTCACAGCTGCGTCGGACAATGGAGGATGCTGTAGAGCTTTTCTGTCTCGTCAACAGTACTCTGACTGTGACAACTGCTAGGGAGCGTATGCTCGCGTTATATATTCCATGTGGAAAGTCGTAAATTTGAATTCGCCGAGATATGCATGTCCCGTACAGAGAAAGTGTATGTATTCGTCCACGAGCAACGATGTCCGTGTATCGATGCGTGCATCCTGCAGAATGTGACTCGCACCCTGGCCATGTAAAGGCCTGTGTATAAGTCAATGATTATTGCAACTTTATAGTGGCTTACCTGATGATTATTGACAATATCACCCTGAGAGATATTCTCTGCGGTATATCAGCCAACCCAGCTCCAGGGCAGAGAATTAATGAGCATTAATCCATAGGCAGCAGGCGCTTATTCAATTACCTCGCCGTGCGTGTTTTCGTTATGCCTTATACCAAAAGTAGCGGCATGAATTATAGACACGCAATATGGAGTAGTTATTATTTGACGGTTTCATCGCAATGATGCTATAGAAGCGCCGGAAACTTCACATAAAGTGTTCCAGTTATTCACTGAAGAGGTACAATTGCTGAAGGAATTTTGTTTGTCTATCATAATTCTTGGTGGAAAATACGTAGTCGCGAGTTCATCAAACGCAGGCGAAAGAAAATGACTTTTTGTGAAGCTATCGCGAAACACTGGTGCTGCGTTTAGCGCAAAAGGGCTTATTAAATTGCGGTAAAATGGCCGTGTCCTCCAAAATTCTTTCCGTATTTTGGAAAATGGGCTGGCACTTGACATGACACTATGGAAGAATCACACGATTAATGTTTGCGTGTATAGAGATGAGAGTATTGGATTACCATAAGTGGACAATGACAATTCTTCAGGGGATATACCTTCAACTCTTGCTTCCGGTGATACTTTTGGTGACATGTAAGTTGTTTAACCTGGGTTTCAGCGATGCTCAATGATATATTATCTATGACTGTCTTTTGCACTCATCTTTCTTGTATCGGCACACGATCATATTTTTCTAGATAATGGTAACGCATGTAATTACAAGCGTCTAGTCCGTCTGCATTGACTGCATTCTCGCAACCTCGTACAGCCAAGGTGAATGCTAATGCGAGCTTGTGAGACAGTCTCCACAGTCTTCCATAAATTTGGTCGTATTTGTGAAAGAACATTTGATCGTGTGATCACCTTAGACTATTTCGTTACTTCTATTTTAATTTGATATCGATTCAATTTAAATTCCATTCGTCGTTCTTATTTAGAGGATCTCCAATTCAGGTCTCATGATATCCAATTCATTAAACCCGATAAGTAATTAGTGACTCTTTGGAGAGAGAGGGCATTAAATTTAACGTCGCATTCAGAAGAGCCGTTGGCTAAATATGCAACGCTTTTACGTAATGTATTTGGGGATTATCTGTCTATCTTTACCCAGCTGGACGACAAATAAAACTATGAATATCAATTTATCTTTATAAATACTGAAACTTATAAAATTTGTCTAATTAGCCTAAGTGAGGAGACTCTTCGTTCAGGAGCGAAAAGGTGGTCAGGAATATGTTATGGTAAATTTCAACATAGGTAGATAACTCCTATAATCAATAGTACTTCTTTAATGGTGTTTTAGTAGCAGCTTGGTACCCCGTTATTGAAAACAACCACGTTATTGAAAATTCTGTTCCGTTACTTTTCATAGTATCGCTTGGCAGCCTGTCATCAGAAAGAATCAAGATATTCAAACTAGTATTTTACTGGACATTACATAATATATATTATTTTTTTTATTATTTCTTTGTTTTGCATTAGTTATCACTCAGGTAGGAGTTCTGGAAAAGAGTTTCGGACCTTTCATGTTCGAATATCTCGTTGAAAAATCTCTGTACATGGTCCAGAAATGTTTTTTCCCCCTCGGCATATGTTCCATGCTTGCTGTTATCGTGTACAATTCTGTAATGACGTGTTTCAATTTCGAGCCTGTGTCACCAAGACCCTTATGGTGCTCATATGAACAGTCACAATCAAAGCGTGACTGAGATACATCATTCTCCAGATGACGGCTTTACAACGAACATCATATGAATTAAGAATATTGATCAGCGGTACGGATCTGATATTTTTGAAGCATCATGATATCTTGCCGGCATCATTGAAAACTGTTGACCGCTTCTCTCTTGCAGGAAACTAGCCTATGTTTATGTATACTACGATTGTCTTTTTGAATTTGGTGCTAATGCTGTTATATGGTATATGGAATAGGTCTTTGGATTTTGGACGCGGATATGCTTTGATGGACGACGGCTAACGCTTGTAATTCCTATATATCCGTCTGAAAGTGAAGGACATTACAGAATCTCTAAACGGTGGCTCATATGTAAACTTGTTTCTTCACATGAAAGGAAAGTATTCTCTGTCTCAGTCTCCTGCAGCTATCCGAAAAGAAATATCTACAGTTTGTTGCTGCTCTCACTTTCGAAATAAAAGAGAGAGAGAGAGAAAGAGAATTAAGGTTTAATGTCGCGTTCTGCAATATTTCAGCTATATAGCGACGATCAAACAAAATTTTAAGTACAAGCCAATAACTTCGACACATTAAAACATGCACACATTAAAACTTATGCAACAAACCGATTTTTCTCAAATAACCGAAGATGCAGTCCTCCATCACCCGACTAAAAGGATCTTCCAAAGTAGTCTCTGGAATTGGATCTGTTCAACCCTATCTGGACCGGTGGGCCAGAGGGATGGTATCCTGCCCCTCTCCGACCAAACGTTTCCCCGCAGCTCCGGAAGGAAGACAACAGGATAGGTGAAACTTTCTGACTTTTCCGCAAATCTTATTGGCGTCATTTTGGAAATTTTTGCGTAATCCTAGGTGCAATGAATCATGGGGAAAAAATCAAATGGCGGCCACGAGGTGTCCTCGGAAAGTCGTTTTCCGTCCTTTCTTTCCATTTGTCTTGCCTAAAATGAAAGAAAAGTCATTTACTTTGTCAACACGTACTATTCTCTCTCATATTAGTTACTTTATGAGAGACAATATGAAAAGTAAAATATGCGGAGAATCCGGCCAAATAATAGGCGAAAAGGGTCTTACGTCATTGTGACATCATCATGGCGGCCATTTTGGATTCTGTTTACTCTTTCTTGTAGAGCTTGGCCCAAATATATCATGTGAAAAGTTTCAGCCCTGTACTCTAGTGGGAATGAAAATAAATAGAGAGGGACATGCACCCCCCCCCCCCGAGGCTGGGACAGACCTCCAAGTCGCCCAGGCCTAATGAAATAATAGCCGGCCTTCGAAGAACATCGCACTGATATTGCGGCATCTGGTTACCGATGAATGAAAAGCGAACGCTAACATGCAGTGTTGGTTGGGACATAGAACGGCATGTTTGATTACAACACATATAAGGGAAGTGGGAAGAGGTGCCGACATACTGACAGAGTCACATGACTTCACAGTATAGTCTTCCAGTTAACCTATTCTAAAGCACTTACCACGAATCTAACGATTCGTGATATGTGTTGTATTTCCGGTACGCTTTTATTGTACCTGTTCATGTGGCAACTTGGATGATATGATCACACGGCCCCTAGCACCGGCATAAGCGGTATTAGATACAAATCTAGAGAGCTATGATGTCACATAGCTGTTTCGCTGTGAGTCGTACGGCCCGCAAGCTGATATCCTGACTGTGCTGTGTCATGGTGTACGGTTTCGCCTCTTTGGGGACACACAGACTGTCATACAACGCTGTGTGAAAATAAATTGTATTCAATTCCGTCAAACGTACATGCAATACATAAATAATGAACGGAATCAACTGGCGTCTATTGTTGCTAGATGATCATATATATAAATATCACTATTCTCTAGCATAGAAGAAAGGCATCAGAGCTCACAGCGATCGCTACTAATCGCTGCGTGGCGAACAATTCACATCGCTGAAGAAGTTAATGTTTTATAATGAATAATACATGAACCGTCACGGCTTATATGTATTATATACTACACTAAGCGAGACTGGGCCAGCTATCTTTATCCTCACATCTGCCTGTTTTATTTTTCGTGGATTGACGTTAATACGTATCTGAATAGTTTATACTGGCCATTTCGTGAGGTGGGTCAGCTTTTATAAACCTGTGTTGTTTTGCAAAGTGGTATTAACCAGCAAGATAAAGTAACATTGCCTCTTCGTTGTTCATGTTTCTATAATATACAAATATAGCGAATTTGCCCCAATCACTCTTTAAACCTGTTAAATACATGTATCTTTGGAAAAATAGATTTAAAACAATAAAAACACGACATTTTGGGGATCTGCTGTGCTCGCTATTTCGAAAGCACGTGGCGCGATCTAGCGAGGTTTTGTCTCGCATAAGATGCGGCTGAAGTATACAAGAATAAATATTATGCACGAAATAATTTTTATTGGCACAAAGATGAACATTTTGCTGTATACTCAGAAAAGTGGGAAGAGGTGCCGACATACTGGCAGAGCCACAATCTCTGGTGTTTAGCTGAAAACACGGTCTACTTATTTTCAAGGTTTTAGAAAAAAAGAAGAGTTTGAACATGTATAAGAAAAATTTGCTGATAATTAAACGATATATAAGATGTGATAAAGTTGACGACGTCTGGTGACTAAAAAGCAACAGGATGACTCCACAGGAAGGCTTATCTCGGCTCCTCACATTCCACATTAAATGAAACAAGAATATCTACTGATGTTATAAATTTGTTTCAACTGACCTCGTCTGCTTTTGTCTGTTCAATTATATGAGAAAAAATGAAGCTATTGACTTCACAGTTGAGATTCTGAGTGATTATCCCTAGATAGAATTTAAAAAGAAAATGTCTCCGAAAACTACTTAGCAGAATTTGGATGCTTTTAGAAATATGAAGTCAGTATATTTGTCTGTGGAGTCATGTGATTTCTTGTCAGTACGCCGGCATCGTTTTCCACTACCCATTTAATGTTGCGTTTAATTGGAGTACAGATGCATCTCTGTACACGTGTCTCCATATTCTGTCAATTCATGGGCATAAGTTGCCATACGAATCAATCAAATTCGGTATGAAACAAGTAAGTGAGTTAGGGTTTAACGTCGCGTTCAGCGCAATTTTGGCCATATAGCGACAATACGGCCTACATGTACGTCACTACGATATGATTATCTGGACATGTGTGACTATCCATGTTTATCACATATTGGGGTCATTTTGAACTTATTTGCATAATCCACCAAGAAGAGAATCACGGGTAAATTCCAAATGGCGACCATGTGGGGTACCAGAAAAGTGGTGTTTTCGTAATTTTTTCTTCAAATTTCCTGTTTTTCTACGATAAAAAGTGAGCAAAGCTATTTTATTTCACATTAGGTTATTATTTACTAATTTATAAGGCACTTTCTGCGAAGAAAACATATAAATAAATATAATTCGAAAAGTATGGCTGAAAAATAGTTCCAGAAATGCTTTTTTGAAAATGAAGTCATTGTGAAGTCATCATTGCGGCCATCTTGGATTTTTTAGATTTTCCAGTAGAGCTTGACAGAGAATTAGAGTGTGGTAATTTTCAACACGCTAACCTTAGAGATAGCGAAGATATATAGGCGCCCCCCGTCTTTGTGTTAGAGAGACTGCGATAGCCAGTCTTTCGTTTGCAATCAGGCGTTGTTTTGAACTGAGAGGCATTATTAATAATCAATTATCAACCTATCAACTGCATAGCCTGGGACTATGCAGTCAATGAACAACACACTTTTTCATCTGCTTTTCTGCATTATTCGAAACGCCGGCGGTACTTTATAGATAACATGCACTTTCCCCATCAGTTGGCGACGGTTACAAAGATTCGATTTATTAAGAGTAACAAGCAACGGAATGAATAGGAGGGACATTCAAGTGAACACGCTGTTTTGTTTTGAAACGAAGCCTACAATGGTCATATAAAATAGAGACTGGGCGCGATGGATGATTTTCTTTTAGATTGTTTTCTCCTTGAAGCAACTTTGAACCAAGCTTTACCAGAAAATTTAAACCGAGATCGACCGGCTGCACTAATGACGTTGCATTGCTATCTGAGGGTACTTATATTTGCACTGCTTATTTTTTTTTCTGAGAATCATTTCTACTCGCTTGGTCGGCATCGCGCCTCACATACTTATACTCTGAATAAGAGCTTGCATTCTGCTAATATTTTCCCAGGTTGGGCCGTTTCTTTTATTTAACGGTCACATAGCTAATCACTGTCCACCAGATGACTTGATAGGGCTATTACATCATTGCTCTTGATATTTGTATCTAATACCGCTCAATCCCTTAATAGGGGCTATATGGTGATGTCATTGAATATGTCCACATGAACATAATACAACCTTAGATGAGATACAACAATCACGGGGATAATACTTTGCTCTTGTGACGCTTTTAGATATACATGAAGAATGTTGACCTGCGGGTAATGTGATTTAATGTCTGTATGCCGACATCTTTTTCCACCACCTTCATATTTTTGAGTTAAAATGTCTTTGGGGAGTCCGATTTTTTCCTGATATCCACAAGTCACTCTTTGGTCGGGTTGCAAATGGTAGTTTGTATGTGAAGTCAAATAGAACGCACACTAGCTATTGAGATTGAATGGCGAAAATGAATCGCATTGACCTTGACATCAAACACAACATTTGAAATCACGAACAAGTCTTAACATGCCAGTATCCAAACAGAGAATTTCATCTGATATGTATGTATAAATGAAAACCAAATTCTCTCAAAATGAGATAATAATGCCTTGGTCATACCAAAGAAACCAAGTTGATGGATTGCTATGTAGGGGTATTTCTCCTGGTTAAATCCAACTGTGAAGAGTAAAAGTATGTCATAGCTCTATGAGACTGGAACCCAGGTCGTCTAATGCAACAGCCACATACCCACGCAGGACTGACGTTTATACCACTGAGTGACTTCCCCTCACTGGCCTTCGCCAATAAGGACAGTAAACGAGATATGCGTAGTATTTGACTTTAGATATGAACAAGGGTAATAGCATCGTTTTACTAGTGAAACCACGCACCGGTTTCCATTATATTTCAATAAAAGTAACAGCGATGTAATCATGTGTTGCTATCGTATTTGATCTGGAAAACTAATACTAGTCATGAGTGAAGACTGAAAGACTTGAGCGCCAATTTGTCTTACAATATTCAGTGAAAATTTTTGATCGCTATTTCTTTGGATCAGCGGAATTTTACTGCCACGTAAACATGAAACAGGACTGATGAAGTATTAGGATAAGCTAACCCTTCGGAAATGTTATCAGGCATCTCAATTGATCAATGCCATTGAGTATCAACCTTGACGACTTGAGATTACAACACATATAAGGGAAGTGGGAAGAGGTGCCGACATAGCCACATGACTTCACAGTATAGTCTTTCGGTTAACCTATTATAAAGCACATACCAAGAATCGAACGATTCGTGATATGTGTTGTATCTCAGGTACGCTTTTATTATACCTGTTCATGTGGCAACTTGGATGACATGACCACACGGCCCCTAGCACCGGCATAAGCGATGGAGTAGGGCTTCGTGAACCACCATTTTAAGGTGGAGGCATATATTCCCTACTAACACAGATTTTTATTTAAACGTTCTACTTTAATTAGTACTGTCATGCACGTTAGAAAAGTCAAAATAACATCGGGCGTCACCATATCAGTTTATGCTATGGATGTCCAAGAACATGGGATACTCCAATCTCGGATTAACACAGAAATGGTGACGGAATGGGGTAAATTAACGATAAAAATTAATTTTATTTTTATAGAAATGAATCAGATTTTTAGATAACATCTACATCACTCTGTTTCCTCCAACAACAAATTGAAAAAAAAACGATGACTAGCTAGTTAATTTTCTTTCTAGTGCACACAGACATAATTTTGTTGAGCTAATACCATGCTATTTCTATTAAATGGAGATGACAACAAATTTAACCCTATTCATAGAAACTATTGCATAAGTATTGAACATGTACTTTCAGTACTTCAAATAGGACATGATCTACGCGAAATTGAATTTGTCCCAGTTCGAAATATATTAGGATCTGGGCCTGAGGTATCAGTCCCCATCTTAATATTCTTTCCTCCATAAAACAGAATCAGCCTCGCGGCCAGGCTGCTTTCGAAAATCCATGTACATTCAACGTTAATCAATGAAAGACTGCTGTCAAACAGCTCATTCGTGCTCAGTGAAAAACTGGCGTGTAGAATACCAAAGCTCAGATTTGGATCATTTCTCAGTGAATTCATGGGATCTGACATAGATAATCGAGCCATCGATTATCTTTGTGTATGGCTCGTTAAGAACCGTCGTCAGAGCGTAATTCCATTTCATTCTGGTTTCGGCTGCTCATTGTTCATTAGAATATTTGCAACTGATAACCTAATTACATATTAATACACATTTAAGTTTGTGCTTGGAAACTTTTGGGGATCTGAACAGATTTTGGCTTTCGTTTGTATACGATATTCTCGCGTATATTCAAGGAAAATCCCTGTGTAACTGGGGTAACATCCACTGAATAGTTCCTCATTCGTGGAGGTCTTCTGTCCGTTGATATAACCCGATGGAATGTCTTCTTTAAGTAATTCTTTCGCAGTAATTGGAAACGAAGAAGAGACCGGAGAGGTATGAAGCTATTATTTTCTTTTGTGTTCTCCGCGGGAAGGCGAAATTAAGTTATTCTCTCTGTGTCAATACTCATCTTTATAGGATGATGAGAGATTCGGACTGGGCGTAGTTTATTTTGGGCCGTATTCCATGAGGTTGTATCAAAGGAACTAACTATTACAGAAGCTCACCTCAATATTTGGGTCATGCTGGCTCTTGTAGGAAGATGTTGGACTGAAAGACTGACCCCGGATCGATGCATCATCTTCCAGTTCTATCGATACAATCATTTCCTCACCCTCCCCTCCTTTCAACTCCCTAATAGTTTTCCTATATTTCACTTTCGTGTTGAACTTGTGCCAGCCGTCCGTCTGCAAACAATGTAAAGAGCCGTCGCGGTCCCCTTGCCTATAGGAAACTAAATCCCGAAACATGCTCCGAGGTGAGGAACGTATAGCCTGGATAATGTCAATCAGACGCTTGGGTGAGCTTGGATGGATATTGTGTTAAGGAAACCTTTCGCTTTATTTCCTTCGACAGGCACCGTTTCATCCCGTTCGCTATTCTCCGCATTAGACTCGCACATTTCCCGACGGTGGGGTTTATTACAGCGGACAGTTCATGACAGACAATCAAATAATTAAGAATATGCGTCAAGTTTAATCGTATAACGATCTATTTACGCGTCGAGTGAAGCTATTTAACTTCCATTCAGTTATTTCGATACATATAGTGAAACGCCAGTGTTGCATTTTCTGTACAAATGGTTATTTACAGACGTATTCAAAATTATTATTCTTGCCATTATATTATTACTCTATTGCCACAGAAAACCTGACACAATAAGTTTCTAAATCCTAATATGCATGGGAGATTGCTAGCTCATTCTGGTTAGTGATATTCCTGCTTGCGACTAAAACGTTCAGACGTTTAGTGTAGACATTTGCCGGTCCTCCCTACCAAACTTTCTACCCTATCTCCGGAACGCAAAAGGATCATGGGTAAATTCAAAATGGCCGCCATGTGGGGTGGCAGAAAAGTGATGTATTTCTTCAAAATTTCTGCTTTTCTGAGGGAAAGTGGGCAAAATCTATTTTATTTCACATCAGATTAATATTTGCTACATGTAATTTATCATTCAGATTTTGCGAAGAAAACATTCGAATGGAAAATTCGAAAAGTCTGACCAAAAAATCAGCAAAGAGGCCATCTTGGATTTTTCCTACACTTTCTGATGGAGCTTGACCCAAGAGTATGGTGTGGTAGGTTTCAACCCCTAGCTCAAGGCATAAGAAATATATTAAAGGGTGCTGAAATGCCTTTCCCAGGCCTGGACAGGACCCAAATCACCCAGGCCAGATAGGATTAAAAGAACTGGAGGCTTGTGTGACCTATTTTTCTTCAGAACTATGCGACAATGCTGAAATATCTTGATTTCGGTTCGTGTACATACTGGGCATTAGGACAAAGTCTTCGACAAAATATTCGTCAGCGATAAGGATTTTACAACTTCGTGCCTTGCTGTTATCATTGGATACTGTTGCTAAACAGACACAAAGGTCAATTATGGATAATCGTGGGCCATCATTGACCCTTTAATATTAAATGTTTGTGTCCCGTAGGCCAGTTCCTCTTTGTTATGCGCGAGACACGAAGTCCCCAAAGGCATTATTAAGTCTATATCTGATCATTTCTAATACAACATGCACGTAGATCATGAGGCGTGTTTTTGCCCATATCATATGACTATATGAGTTTATGATAACTTGGTTGTATAATTCCTGCTGACTACACGAACGATAAATGCAATCATAACGTCCTAGTCCACACAATCACCAATCTCTTTCTTCGTATATATTCATGTTCCCACGCATGTTATAAGGGATGAAGCCAGGGCTTGGTATGGAGATTTCATACGCAGATTTAATAATCCACTGGTCCTTCAAAATTGACTGGTCCTTCAAAATTGACAACACGGTCCGTGGTTATTAATGGAAAATTGTTAAATGGAATTGTCGAGATTAATCCAAATATCCACGGCCTTTGTTTGTCATTATAGTAAGGAAAAATTGTTGAAGACAATGAATCGAGACCACCGAACCAATCCCATCATGCTGGTTATGATGGGATACTATTGATAGATCTTTTAGCGGCACCATTCAGTCTGGTAACGCGTGTGCCTATCTCGGAGGCATCCTAATAAAAAGTTAAAGGAGAGAAAAGGAATTATATCTGTATCATCAGAAAGATTTAACCGGATTAGATCCTCCAGAGAAGCGACATATTGCATTGTCATTTTTTATGGCATCTGAGAAAGCGTGGACATTTAGACCGGATTCATTGCGTTTGTTCTTTCAAAATATCTTGTGTATGAACATGGAAAGTCTAGCTGCCACTAATACGCAGATATAATATTTGTGCAGCGTGTATCAGTATGTCCGAGGGCCTGGCACGTATAGTGGTCAGAGTTGAAGATGCCTGGCGAAGGAGCTGGGTTGCTGCAGTTGAGCATGTTGAGTACGATTTCCATACAATTCTAATTTGAAAAAGACGACGTTACCAGCTGTTACAGCGATGTCATTCTAGACAGCGACCTCCGGCTTGTTTGATTTTTACCAATCCTGTGCTACTAAGAACGAAGTTCAACGCCACTCAAGACAGCCAGTATACCACAAAACCTTGCGTAACATGCGATCTTCATGATCTTTGCCGTCATTATTTTGGCATCTTTTACGTATATTGGATAGCACTCTGGAACATATATCGTGATTTTCTACCCAGATTGAAAGCAAGGATTTGTCCTCCGCTTTATCTCGCACAATAGATGAGCATTGTGGTAGACCCTAGGCACCAATTGATTTTTGTCCGCCTTAGCTTGACAAGCAAATCAAGGCGATTAATTCTCGTCTTCAACGAATGAGCCCTGCACCATTTATCACGGCAGGTTGCATGCCACATGCCTTTATAATCCCATTTGGCTTGTCTTCCGCCGAAATTGAAATGTTACACTTTTCAATGGTGGACATGAAAGACGTCGATATGCACTTGTGGACGGTTGTATTCAGCATGGTATAAAGGAACTTACAAGTATGGCTCTGATATATGAGTTTGGGAAGTAACCAGCTATCTGCTAATGTACCATTCGAGGGATGGTCCATTTTAATCCGTACCATCGCGCATTCGTGTTCAGTCGTTTACTGCTCAAACCTCAAACGCAGTTAACCTTTACAGAAACTCTATGATTGGCTGGAAATTCTTCCATTTGTTCTCCACAGGCCAATAGTAACCCCGGATTTCGTTTTGAAAACTGGAAGATATCCCATGATGCCTTGTTGTTTTTTATAGAACTCCATTCTGATGTACGCTCGAGAGAGAGAGAGAGAGAGAGACAGAGAGAGAGAGAGAGAATTAAGCTTTGATGTCGCGTTCAGCAATATTGCCGCTATATAGCGACGATCAAACAAAATTCTAAGTGTTCAAGTCAATAACTCTGTAAACTAGTGCATTAAAAACATGAAAATACATTAAAACTTATACAACAAACCGATCTCTCTCAAATAATCTAAAATACAATCTTCTTTTACTCGCCTAAAAAGATCTTCCAAAGTAGTCGTTCGATAAAAGTTATCTCTTGCAATCTTAAAATCTATGCAATCGATAAGAATGTTTCACCGTGAGATCTTCGTGGCATGGAATACACCTTGGGACTGGCTCTTTTTCAGCAAATGCTCGTGAGTTAATCGTGTATGGCCGATTCTACATCGTCTACGCTCTAGAAATACACATAAGACAATTGCTGGTTAAATCATTTAACAACTGGAATTGCACTGTATTGGATTTAAACGAAAATCTCGATAATACAAGAGAAACAGCATATTTCGGTATACATTTATGTCTCTACATAGGAAATGATATAGGCATGGAAATCAAAATGACACTGACAAATTTATAAACAATGCCTAGGTCGACGGCTACATATATAAATTATCCTAAGGGTACATTGTAGTCGTTTACTTCTCCGTGGATATTACCATCAAAAGGCGTTGTACACTGACGTAACGTCGTGAACTGTGACGTCCCTCGTTATGGAATACGGTCCTGTACTTGGTTATAGGGTATCTATTATATGTGGGTTCTTGAGCAAATCAATACTATTATATCGAATAATAGACTGATTTCTCAAACAAAAGTTTGGGTGGTTCAAAATATAGCCATATAATGAAGATAACTCGTTCGTGTTGACCCTACAAGGCCTGGGGCGCCATTATGACCCCCCCCCCCCGTACCAAACTGTCCACACTATCTCTGAAACGACAAAATAATGAGAGCTGGGGCGCCGGGATTTTATAGATCATCATATTGGAGTCATTCTGAGCCTGTTTGCATAATATAACCCATCGAAAACAGGATCGTGGGTAGTGATGTGTGATGTTTTCGTCATTTTTCTTCAAAATTCCCACTATTCTGCGAGGAAATGCGGGCAGAAACTATTTATCTCACATCAGATTATTATTTGTCGGTGGTTATTCGATTGTTATGAGATACACATTTTTGACATATTGTAGCAGATCTGTCGAAAACGTGCTGACGCGTATATGTAATAATTGCGTCATGTGAACATGAGTTTCCAATTATTGACAGCGGCAGCCTGCTGCTTCAACGAATACAATTGAATGGATGAATACGCAGATATTCGGGTCCAATTGGATATTAAGGGAGAAATGCAAATGTTTCAAAGCCCATTTTTTGCTATATTTTGAATGAATGGTTGGTAAAAAATGAACTGGTTTGATAAAATTTAGAGAATGGGAAATCGGTGAACGATGGCCTATCCCGAAACACACGTCGCTTGTGTCCCTTGATTTTTGCGCTGTTTTTAGTAAATGACGTCATCTAAGCCCAGTATCCGGAACCCACACGCATGATATGTGGTAGTTGTTCGATGGCGTGGCCGAACGCACTAGGTCGCCTCATGCCTACGTGAATGAAACAGAAGACGTTGTCTCCTTGGAAGCGTAACTTCCTCTCGTGACGTTATACTTTGTCATCGGGTCAGATCTACCCCTCTGTGTGCAGTCTACACCTATATTCTCTGCAGCTGAACATAGGAATGGGTCGGCTATTTCGCCATAAATAATTGTAAAATCTTTCGAACAAAATCTGTAAAAGTATGTTTTCTGAAGGGGCATAGCGAGCATTTTAAAATGGTTAACCCTATCTGACCAGGCCTCTAAATATGGAGGGGAGGGGGCTTGCCCCATAAATATGTTTCTTATTTCTTGAGCTAGGGGGGCTGGAACTTACCGCACTACACCTTTGGTCAAAACAAAATCCAAGATGGTCAGTTTTTTTCTAATTTCTTATTTATGTGTTTTCTTCGGAAATTTGGCATGCCAAATATTCACTTCCAACTCTGTTGTGACGCGTAGGCGCGATCAATCAGCAATTGTTATATGCCCGAGGAATGGTTACATCCTATATCAGCAGTTAAAAAGGGAAGAAAAATTAGCTTGCTTTCTGAAAGGGGCGAACTTCCTTATTATGAAATTAAGGAGGGATGAGTTTGTGCGAAACTGTGGTTAGTGTGGACTGCACCCTCTGATGTTTCGGCATCGAATATTAACAAGGTAGATGATGTCACCCATTATAGTGCACCACGGCGAGATCAAGTGGAAGTAATCACGTAGCGCTCTCCTGTAAGTGTTGTGCTGCTTATTTTTTATTATATAAACGTACATATCATCTACCAATGCAGGAAATATTTGGTGCATGTGAATAGTTAATTATTTCAAAACTATTAACCTGTGTTTTATCAAAAATTGAAGTTCTTTGGCATGTCACCTTTAAAGAAAAAAAAAGCATGATAGCCTGTGCATTATCTCACGGCGGCTTGGTAGATTTTGGAATTATTCAATTATTGCTGAGGTTCATTATTAATGGCCAAAATATGCACTTAGGCCAATCCTGTACACGTAACGAAAGTTGCTGACTACTTTGTCAAGTAATATTTTTGATTTGCATTGAAATTAATAAATAACGAACTTAGTCGTTCGAAACCTGTTCTTCCATCTTTAGAGCTGACTATGTATGATTCCTTTTTTCCACTCAAAATAAAAGTAAGTTATGGGTCCGTGGCATGCGAGGCAAATGGTCATATTATGTTTTATCGCCAGTTAGTTTTGAGGCATGCCTACAGAGACTACAACGCCACAATTGCAATGATTTTTTTTTAACATTAATACTTTCCAATCTATGACATCTTCATATATCAGTTATGAAGAAACACATGATTTCGGCCAGAACCTATACTAATATACCATTTCATTGTTGGAGATTGTATGACTACATACATGATTTAGCTTTATTTATTTATCAGGAAATTCCTACTCGCGTTAAAATTAGCTTAGTTGACTCCGTACCGAGAATAGTTTTTGAATTATTTTCTTTTATCTTCAAACTAATTTATGAGTATACTCCTGTTTTTCAATGGACAGATTATCTAAATATTGGGGACAGGGGTATAGCAAATATCTCATTATGAAATGTTCTTATCATCTTTCCATGATCTACATATATTGGAATTTAATATAACTATTATTATATATTGCTAAATTGTCACAGTTGAGATTGAGTGTTTTTGAATGACTTCAGCAGAGTGAAGCATGGTAAGCACTTCGAAGAATGACAAGCAATTCATTTTGACTCAATATTTCCGTTTATTTTTCAAACCATCATCAGGAGTAAAGTTAACAGAGAAGTACAACAGTTTATATACAGATCAAGTTTCAAAATAATACATGTAGGTTCTAAATAAATAATACAGAAGTCTATAAACGTATGAACTATTGACAAGTACAGTGTGTGTATCAGCAGATCTATGACAATATGGCAGTCGGTATTGGAAAATACACAGATAAAAGGATTTAAAAGATTAACAGTATGTGATGATTACGGTTAATTGGGAACGATATGACACAATGATAAGATAACAGAGAAATAATACAAGTTATGTTTCGAAATAACAGATGCTAAATAAACAATACAGAAGACAGCAGAGTGTCAACAAGTGGCATGTAAAGTATGGATTGGCAGAATAATAAGGTAGTTATAATGGCAATTGGGTATATAAACAGACAAAAAGATTGAGTGGTTAACCTAATAGTAGTTCAGCTCCTTTTATTAACATAGGGAGATCGCGTGCCCTTTCTATGCTATACTCATCACGCACTACTCATCGCGCATGCGCAGTCGACCCATCCTACTGTAGGGTGCAGGCCTGGCCCATGGAATCGCAGGTAGTGAAATCCCCAGGTCTCTCGTCCCACCCTATCCCGCGCCACACCTATGCGACCCGCTGTGCAGTGAGTAAAGCGGAGGAGTCGGACATGCCACGGATTGTACTAGGGAGATGTGATGAATGGAAAATGAAATGTCAAGATTACGACAACATGTGCCTATCTACATTGGGATAAACTACTAAACGTTATTTGTAGTGTATGCAATTGTAATATAATAGAAAAATAAAGTTAGCAGTTTTGTGGCTTTTAGTCCATGATTTAAGAAAGGTTTGTCTGCTTTAATGACAAATGCCTCTTTGAACAACAAATATGACCAATGTTAGGATGTATATATAATTTTGGTGTTATTAAAAATCACACTTCTAAGATTTGGCTGTACTGTAGGAGCCAAGATTGCCATGCTGTTTAATTTCATTAAATAATCAAATTGGTCACAGTTCTGAACATGCTTGAAAATCTCACTATTATTGTCCTCAGCATGCTCAGTAGCTGTGGTTAAAAGGCGCCTTTCTGTTTTACCTATGTAATCTTTGTAATCCTGGACACGAAAATTGTATACCACCAAGTTACGAAGTTTTTGTGGAATTTTATCTTTCGTGGACGTGAAATAGGACGTTGTCATGTTATAAAAGACAATAATTTTGATGTTTAATAATCTATTAACTTTTGCCATGGTCTTCCTAACAAACCGCTCGCCTTGTTGACGAATGTATGGAAACCGAATAAATGTTTTTACATTTTGATCCGACCTGTCATTGTGAAGTTGATTCGACCTTTTGTTTGAGAATTTGGTATAAATTTGTTTGCTACTGAGGCTGGATACGCATTCCACGACAAAAACTGTCTAATAGTTTTAAGTTCGTAAGACAATAGATTTTTGTTGCTGCAAATTTTCTGTGCTCGATGAACGTAGCTATTATCCGTGAAATTTTAGTAGACCAAGGCTGAAAACTGATGAAGTTGGTAAATAATCCAGTGTGGGACGGTTTTCTGTAAACACTAGTTCCTTTGGGTAATACATTTATATCTAGGAAATGGACTTCGTTGTTGTCGGTAAAATCATCGAAGGTGAATTTAATGTTTTTATCAAATTATCAAAGTTCACGTTGGATCACTGTAAAATCTGAGGGTTTGGCCAGAATCAAAGTGTCGTCTACAATTTTACAATGTCAGAATTAATTAGTTTATGTACCAGAACTTTTCCAAGCTCTGCCATGAAGAGAGAGAGAGAGAGAATTAGGGTTTAACGTCGCATTCAGCAATATTTCAGCTATATAGCGACGATCAAACAAAATTCTAAGTAATCAATTCAAAAACTCGGTAAACTAATGCGTTAAAACTGGTACAAACATTAAAATTTGTACAACAAACCAATCTCTCTCAAATAACCTAAAATACAATCCTCTTTCACTCTGTTAAAAAGATCCTCCAGCGTAGCCACTCGATAAAAAGTATCTCTTAGAGTCTTAAAATCTATGCAGTCTATGAGAATATGTTTCACCGTGAGATCTTCATGGCAAGGTATACACCTTGGAATCGGCTCCTGTTTTAGTAAATATTCATGAGTAAATCGTGTGTGACCGATCCTACATGGTCTAATCATGGCCTGGTCGAAACGTTTATGACTGTTCAGGTGAGTATAACCAACCGTTTTTTTGAACTCGTGAAGTTTGTTATTATCCATAGTATCTGCCATGAAGATGTCGGCTAGTACAGGACCAAGCGATGTACCCATGATGACACCATCAATCTGTTGGTAACTTTACTCCGGTTGATGGTTTGAACAATAAACCGAAATATTGAGCCAAAATGAATTGCTTGTCATTCTTCTGAGTGCTTACCTTGCTTTACTATGCAAAGCTAGTCAGTGGGAATTCTAATATTCAGCAAGGTATTGACGGAGAAAACAATTTCGCACAATTTCCGAACAGCAATGGCGATCAAAAATTCAAGCAAACGGCTGAATGTATTCCTACTTTATTTCAACCTACCCCTGGCAAAAACCACTCGGAACACCTTAGACATCCCTAACAAATTATCATAATATCTTTTATTTATATGTAAATCGCTGCCCGAAGAAAATGAGATATAAAAGCACGTTTTTCACAGTTTAGCTCCTTGCTGTTTCGATTGATGATTCCGGTCACGTAGAGTTTTAACACCGAATTCCATGTGATTGTTTCCTAGGTCCCGCCGGCCCTCGACCTTGTGTGACTCCGATGTGATGTTGCCCGCGGTGTCATGAGTTCATCCAAGTCTCAATGGTCTTGGAATAGAAACTCGATCATTATTTCACCGGAGAGAATTCACATTCATGGATGTGATGAATTGCTTGGTACGTCAGTGGGCTAAATTGATGGATGGTCTCTGTATTCTTTGTACCGAATGAAGATAATAAATTAGTGTATGAATATACATACAATTTTTGTCTTTTTCACAACCGAAGTTAATTCCATTAGGTTTTAGCAATATAGGTTTTTTTTTTCAAGGGATGGAATTAAGCGATCAATGTTCATAATTTTCAATTACTAGCGCCAGACTTGACATTCAAAAGCAGGCCGTTGCCCATGAAGGATTTCCACGTCCACGGCCGAACACCTCATTCTTTAAACCATATAAGCATCAACATTAGGCAGGCATAGATAATTATAATTTTCCCAATGAATTTCCAATAAGTTTTCTTCAGTACTGTGCACAGTCATACATAACTAGATGAAGATGATGATCTCGTGATACATGGTGTTTGAACGGCCCCTATCCCCGGGTTGAGCGGAATTAGAAATAACTTAGGAAACAAACCGTCACGTTCATGCATATGAACCCTATCTGGCCTGGCAGGGGGCCATTATGCCCCCACCCACCAAACTTTCTCGCCTATCTCCGGATGGACAAAAAAAATGAAAGCTGACCCTTCGTGACTTTTCAGTTTATCATATTGGGGTCATTTTGGGCCTATTTGCATAACCCCCGAGTAGAAGATCATGGGTAAATTCAAGATGGCGGTCATGTGGAGTACCAGAAAAGTGATGTTACCTTCAAAATTGATGCTTTTCTTCCAGGAAAATTGAACAAAATCTATTTTATTTCATATCTAGACTATTATTTGCTAATTTATCATGCAGCTTTTGCAAACAAAACACATAAATAAAAAATGTCGGAAAAATCGTTAAAAAATGCCGGAAAAATCGTTAAAAAATGCCTGTTTTGAAGATGACGTCACGTTTTTACATTTTCTGGTAGAGCTTGACCCAAGGGTATAGTGTGGTAAGTTTTCAACCACCTAGCTCAAGGTGTAAGAAAATTTTTATTGGGGGGAGGGGGAGTCCTGAATGACTGCGTTTAGTGGAATAGCCTTGTCGAAATCAGTTTCTGCATTAATGAATTATGAAATATTAATATTGATTAAAATGCTACTATGCGAGATATTTAACTGTTTTTTTCCCTAGTTCCTTCTAGTTCACTTACATGCATTACCATTTACAAGGATTTCTCCGTTCGTCAAACTCTACTACTGTATACCGCCCTACAAACAAGGGCTGAAACTCTTAACTATATTTCTTATAGAATTCAGAAAATCAAGATAATTTCCAGATATTTTGAATAAAACCACTTCGATTTCACGTGATTTATGTGATTTTCAACCATTTTTCATATGGCCAGTTTATTCAGAGAATTGGGAATAAAGGATAAATTGTTGAAAATCCGTCCAAATATCGACCGGAAATATCGCCTGGCAACATCAATGTGATATCAACAGGGCAGTCAAGTGTTTTATTTTGTAGTAAAGCCTGCATATGGTGTGAAATATTTCCGGTATTTATTCGCCTATTGTCAGGATTTATAACCTCCTATTGTTGATGTAACTCCATCTGTCTGCAATTGACTACGCATTCAGATTAAGATAGACACAAGAATAATTGTTCTACATATGACCGAGAGATAAAAATGCAGCGCTCTTTTTGAAAAGAGCAAACGTTGCAACACCCTTTTTTACATCCTCTCCTAGGGTGCTTTGCGCTACGCTGCATTTACTCCTCGGCATTTTTAACAGGATTCCTGTAAAAATCAAGAACTGTTCTATCTGAGTGTTTTACTGATCGCAAAATGTATATTTATTTCGAAATACAATAAACAGTTATTCAGTATATTTCAAAACGCCAGTTTCACACAGTTTGAAGGCAGCTTTTTGACAAATTACCCTAGAACTATATGTTGCGGAAATATCTATCGGTGAATCGCGGCTGATATTAATTCGCTCAGTTAGACGGTCGTCATGTTCGTTTACTGTGGCAACAGATAACCTTGGGTCAATTCCGGCAAAGTCCGTGAGACCTTTACAACGCTAAATGGAGAGGCGCGAAGCAGAACAAAATGAATGCCTGGTAGAGCTTGCCTTTTTTATTGTGCTACCCTGAGCCCACTCCACTCAGTTTGATAACGGACGATGTAGCTTCAGTGAGTGTCATGCGTACAAAAGATGCGCACCGATTATTCAACCCCAACGCAATGAGAGGCTATATATGGCTGTAAGAGGTAAATAAGATGATGCCACGAAAATGCACATATCTAGCCTCGGTCAAAATCATTTGGGGGAGTGTAGAATTCCGTTGTTGAGGGGCTTTCCTTTGGAGTCATATGGTTGCTTCTTATTCGCCTGCTGATCTGTCACCACAGTTTCCGAGCTAGCCTATGTAATTCCGCTTAATCTGGTGCTAGGGGCCGTGTGGATACTTTATAGTCTCCACATGAACAGCTACAATAAATGCGCGACTGAGATACTAAGGGTGCATCCGAGAATCCACCGTACTCCCTGGACCGAATGCGAGGTGCCGAGGGAAGCTATCCTGTCGAGTCATATGGTTGCTTTTTCAATTTTTTTCATCAACATTTCCCACCTCTTGCATATTGCTCCAATTCAGCTGTATGTATAAATGTGTTGCTGCTTCAATAGTGTTCTGGGGGAATTCTCCCTACCGATTTTTTGGTGATATCAATCATAGTTCCAGATGTTACTAGACATGTGTGTAAAAGTCAGAGGTGCTCCACACTATCACTATTACATCTGCTATCTTCGTAATTTATCAATTGTCTCGCGGTTGTCACTGTAAATCTCGGTCTGTACGATACGAAGAATGACGCCCGATTGAAATGGCAAACTCGGTGTAAAGGTGACCAAAGTATAAACAGAAAATCTTCAGCCAGCCAGATCCGTGGGATATCAATTACATGTATATAACTCATCGATCTCACATATGTTGGTACACTGTCACATTCATAATTATGAAGTCCGCTTAATTTGGACAATGGTTGAGGTATATGTCCCAAGTATACAAACACTTCTATGCCTCCGTAATATGTGACTGCCTCGGTGCTACAATCAACATGTCCGAAGTGAGGCTCATGACATTTTCTGCTTGGATTCGATCGCATGTATTCAGCTTAATGCATTTTCATGATCTGTTCAGGAATATACTATTTCATGTCCGCCAGATTTGCAATAAAACCACTCGCTTTATACCTGCCTTTTCTTACTTTGACATAAATAGAAAACTCCATCCTCGTGAGATTGAAGCTATATACAGAGCAAACGCTCAGGTTGAAATGGAAGATGTGTGGAAGGTGAACTTAAATGAGAACTCGTCTGAACGTGTTTACCGATCTACACCCCCTCCTTGACGTCCTCTATGAATTGACGTGTTTTACGAGAATAATCCATATTATTTCGCACTAACCACCTGTAGGGCGCCGCCATTAGATATGTCAGAGTTGAGGTAAAATACGTTAGATTTGAGGCAACGTTATCATTGTGGCGAAGAACATGTGACGGTACCAATTACCTCGCCTCTGTTACCTCGCGTGGAACAAGAACAACACATATAGTGGCCTCTACGGCAACTCTTCGCAAAGTAACACATCCAAAGTTATAACATCGAATGGATTATTTCCGTGGAACAGCCGATTATTTCACGGAGCATTTATATAGTGCAAATTCCTAAAATAAACTGAGGCTGAGGACGCTTTAATACATTTTCCTGTAGTTTCAAAACTGTTATCTGCACTGCTGCACCAGAATTCTGTTCTGGGATCCTTGCAAATTGTATCTGCATTACCTTCTAGTTACTCACTAAATGTCTCTTTGTGTGCTCCGATCTTCATAACGAGGAGTTATCTTAAACGTAACTGGGCTTTGTGGCGTGGCGTTACGTTTCGTAACTTGTGTCTAATTCCGCTTAACCCGGGGCTAAGGGCCGTATGACCCCATGTACTTCAAGATCCTCATGGTGCTCATATGAACAGCCACAATCAAAGCGTGACTTTACAACGATTATTATGAATTAAGAATACTGATCAGCGATACGGATTTTATATCTTTGGAACATCATGATGTCTTGTCTGCATCATTGAAAACTGTTGAACGCTTCTCTCTTGCAGGAAACTAGTCTATGTTTATGTATACTATGATTGTCTTTTTGAATTTGGTGCTAATACTGTTATATGAAATAGGTCTTTGGATTATGAACGCGGATATTCCTTGATTGACGACGGCTCAGTTATGAATCTAATAAAGACGTGGCTGGGATACAAATCATCACAGGGATCACTTTTGGTTCTTGTGATGTTCTTAGAGATATACTGCAACTAAATTTTCGCGTGTGGTCATATATCTTCTTACCAGTGTGCCAGCATCTTTTTCCACAGCCCTTCTTAACTTGCGTGTAATGACTCTCAATATGTTGTACCTCATTGAGGTAAAAAAGAAATGCATAATGTCCTTTGAACTTTATGTCGTTTTTGTTCATGCTGATGACATGCTGGTCTATACACCTTTTGTGTAAGATTAATACGCAGGCGTAAATAATCAGTTTTCGAAATTAAACATTCTCTGTACTACCTCTAGCTAACATATACAGTATTTCAATCTTCCATCATTCAATATATAAGAATTGCTCCATTACAATAATCGTGTTGGCTATGCATAAAACAGATAATTGAGATACATTCTCCGCAGTGCCACACGGGGATATATATATATATCTTCGTATAGCTATCGATATATACAGAAGTCAGAATTCTCTCGGAAATGTATACTAATTGATTTAAGGACGGAAACCAGGTTAGGTGGGATGAGGTCGTATTGCGTAGTGCCGGTATCATGATTAAACCCCATGAGATTTATAAATACGAAAAGGTGATCTTCATCTAAAAAGGAGATCACAATTTAACCGAGTAGCAGGTGCTGGCCATGGTTTGTCCCACAGGCAATCTGTAACATGAGAGAAAGATAATAAATTTTATGAACGATTGCAAGCGTATTCCTAAAATATCATACGAAGAATTTAATTACATATGTGTCGGTATCAGTACAGATGAGGATGCATTGATCCATGATATCGTTTTTTTAAGAACGACCGTTGATTCAAACTGTTGTATTAATACATTATATATACATATATTTAATTTGAAGACATGAAGCGATATATCACTTTATTTTTGATAACCTGATATTACGCAATACATCCTGAATGATAAATTCAGACAAATCGAGGTCAACTACTCATATGAGCTGATTGTCAATGTACATAACACTAAATACTTGAACTGGTATGCAATAATGACCCAACATAAGTCGTGTTTTGGCCGAATTTGCTGTACAAAATTTGCTGTTCACACTCAGCCTTGTTTCTCCAACATATGGCTGTATCAGTCTTTTCAGCATGCCTGGAGTTTAGTCGTCAACGCTGATTCTAGTTATCTGTTTCCGCTCCATCTACCACTGATAATGACATCGTAATCTGGCTGCTGGAAAGAAGTTCAACAATTGAAGACACTATCGTCGACTCACGTCACTTTTATCTGGTGGTTTTGGTTGATCGCGACGGTTGATCCACGGTTTGTACAGCTTCGAATATTAGCCTCCCGAATATATAGTTTAGTAATACCGTGAAGGCATCCTATGACAGAATTCATCGAAAGGTGAGTAAAATAATTGTAGACCAGCTTTCGAGCCAGAAGGGCCCTCGTCAACAGAGTTGAAAGAAGCTTGATGGTGCAGCTTCTAGAACCAGCTATGAATCTAGCTTTGTATGGTGATTTATGCATTTTGGGACTCCAGTACATTTTCGGTATATCGTTATGAGTGGATGGAAGACAAATACCTCTTTGCTTGAGAAAGGTTTTGTGGTTGTTAAATAAATCTTCCAGAGTAAATGCTGTTTGGGAGCAAGTAGACATATTCGGCGATGGTGTGCTTATACTCAATTCCTTGACCACCAGTACCTGGTACATATGAATATTACATTATTTGAAGCTTTGTCTGCTGGGACTATCACGAATTTACTCTGATGATTTGTTAGAATTTCTTGCGAACTGAGGTTTCTCAGTAATTGTTTTGCTTGGGGAAGGGTACTACTGTCAATATGGCGGAATGTTTCAACGACCTTGTTCTTGGTGAGGTCCAGCCAGTCAGCGACTACTGCAGGTTCAACTTTTTCTCGCTTTGACCACTCAATAACATACTCTTCCAATGCAGTCAGGACTATCTTCTGGTCCGCCTTCAAGTTTATTTTTGTAGGCTCTCTATATTTAGGTCCCTTCATCAGGAGTGTTTATAGGTCCTCATTACTCACTATATTAAGATCACCAGTCACAACAGGCTTGCATGGTGTATAGATAAAGTTCGATGATTCACAAACACAACTATAGCCTCCAGATGTGTATAAGTTCCAGTCAAATATTTTGGTGGCTATATATTTAGTGTACTAAACACTAAGGACTCTGGACAAGGGCGGACACAAGCCAAAAGCTAACCAGACCAAGATGACATTCGAACGAAGGTTCCGTCCAAGCTTGGTTAAATTCCGTCCAGCAGTTCTCCAAATATCTTGCCGACAAGGCTTGTATATACATGTACAAGTGGGCGGACATTGGATAAGGACGCACGCACGGAGACACACCATAGGCTAATCAGATGAAAAGGCTATTCGAATGAAGGTTCCATCCACGTTTGGTGAAATTCAGTCAGGTAGTTCTCTAGATATCTTGGAAACAAGAAAAGGGGACGGACAGACAGAGAGAAAGACAGAGAGACGGACAGCACACACACTAGATATCTGCCCGGTAAGGTACCGGTACGCTGAGCAAAATGTGTTGTTGCAGTAGCCCAGTGAGAAGTCTGGATTAATATAGTGGATGGATTTTTGGATTCACACCAAAAATACTTCGATTAGGTCATTCCAATGAAGCGTCCATTCAATATTGGTGAAATTCCGTCCAGTAATTCTCCAGATATCTTGCAGACAAAGCCTATATATACATGAAAAGTAGACCCACGAACATTGGACAAGGACTGGCACACACGAATTGACGCACTTCCGACTAGTGTTTTTTGGGGTACTTAGTCACGTTGACATCAAAGATAATACTGAAGCTGATAAAATGGCTATGGCAGCCCTAGATGATGAGGCTGATCATGTTGGAATCGCATACAGTGAGTTCAGACCATCTATCTGTGCTTATTTGAGAAAGTTGTTTCAATCTTTGTGGGATGCTATGGATAATAACAAACAAAAGAGTTAAAAAAAACCCCTGTAGGCTATACTCATCTGGACAGTCAGAAACGTTTCGATCAAGCCATGATTAGACGATGTAGAATCGGCCATACACGATTAACTCACGAGCATTTTCTGAAAACAAGGTGTATTCCATGCCGCGAAGATCTCACGGTGAAACCGACTGTATAGACTGTATAGATTTTAAGATCGTAAGAGATAACTTTTATCGAGCAGCTACTTTGAAAGATCTTTTTAGTCGAATAAAAGAAGATTGCATTTTAGATTATTTGAGAGAGATCGGTTTGTTGTATAAATTTTAATGTATTTTCATGTTTTTAATGCATTAGTTTACGGAGTTATTAACTTGAATACTTGGAATTTTGTTTGATTGTCGCTATATAGCTGAAATATTGCTGAACGCGACATTAAACCTTAATTCTCTTTCTCTCTCAGTAGTTATCCAAATATCTTGCATTGTTATATGGAATAGGTCTTTGGATTATGGACGCGGATATTCTCTAATGGACGACGGCTGGATTATGAATGACGGATCAGACGCTTGTAATTGCAGACAAAGCCTGTATATACATGTACATGTAGACGGACGGACGGACATTGGACAAAGCATGCACGCATGCACACACACACCAAACCTTATCAGATGTGGGCCATTCCAATGAAGCTTCCATCCAAGTTTGGTATAAAATACGGACAGACAAACAGACAGATTGACAGACAACACAAACACTAGATGTCTTCTCCAAACTTGGGGGAGACATAATAAAAACACAAGATGGCTTTCTAAGGAAACAATTTCCAATGAAGTCAACAAGACATGCTGATGTACTTTGCATAAACTCTTAATCACCCATCAATTATGCTTTGTCCATATGAAGTCGTTTCGAGAGTGTATCTCTATCACAGATCTTAATAGTTCATTTTAACACTATGAAGTTGTAAAACACAGGATATTCAAACTGCCCCAAAACACTATGTTAGCGGAATGAGATATGGATTATCAAACGTAGAGCAAGAGATCTTGCACGCTACGATCGTATTTTGCCATCAGTGTACGATAGTTAGCACAGAATTTGAGAATCTGATTCTGCAATAATATTCTGTGGCGTTGATTAAAATCGCCACAGGCTGCGCATATTCTATCAAATGCTACCAAGCCAGATATTTTTTACGCCGTGAACTTCGCTGGTCCTCCTGGAATATCGCTATCCAGAAATGGGTAGCTAACTATGTCAAAATTGAAATCGTCTCACTTGTACCGTGGACGTAAGAGAAAGCCCTGATCGCTATTGTGAAGTTATATGACCAGATATGATGTTCCTTTTGGTCTATCAGTGGTTTCCTTCAAATCCATTTAAGGGGGTAAATATCCTTCACAGCGTCGCTAATATAGGGATTATCCAGTGATGGATTCTCTGTCCCATTCAATTTGATCTATTCAAGGTTTCACTTCATTTGCACCAATACTGTCATAATTATCAGCACCGAAGAGGAGCTAAATATTCTGAAATTGATCAGGATTTATTCATCTTAAATGTTTAGAGCCAACGATCAAAAAGAAATCTGATTCACCAGGACTGTGAAGGGTCATGGTAGTCTTGCCTAATAATTGTCAGGTGTCATATATAGCAGAATATGTTTAGTAAAACGATTAATTATTTCCTCGTGTCCTTCGCGCCAAATGTGATTGTCATTTGATTATCTTGCAAAGCATTGTCGTCCGAACGTGTTTTTCTGATGTGATTCTGATGTTATGTATGTTATCTTTCGAAAGTTTTTCTTTTCACGTAGCGGCAACTGTTCAGGTGTAACATTAACACTGCGCTTGACCTCATATTGGCGTTGCCCTCCAGAGGTTAGTTTTAACCTCAATATAATTGAATATTCTATTTTCCACTTTTATGCTTGATACGCACAGTCTGAAATTTCCCGGGCGTGCGAGAGTTACGCTAACACTAACATAACACCGAACCTGACATCACCTACAGATGGGCTTTCACAGGTTTTGGACAAAAAGTGTTGCTGTTCTGGTTGGACGAACAAACACAGGAAAAAAAATCCACGTTTGGGAACATATACATTATACGTGTATATTTTATGTTGCGCGCCTCTTCATCCGCTCTTTCCTCTGGAACTCTGGCAAGTGCAGTGAACGATCTATGCCATTTTGTACCCCATCCTGCCTTTCCTCTGATACCACTATTGACTTGAATTGAATTGAATTTTTATTCACCAATCAAATGAATATGTACATACAAAAAATATGGTATCAGTTATTACAAAAATATGAGCAAACAATATAATCTACAGGCCACGCAATAAAGTGATTGGCGGAAATAAAACCCCAAGGGGCTTGTTCTATCCCTGTAAGACAAGTGTAAGACTATAGGCACCTTTAAAGGAAAAGAGACAGACGCACACACAGGTCATTGCATGTGTGTGTACATTTCATGTTCGCGGGCTACAGTGGACGATCAATAAGTTTTCATTTTAAAGCCAATCGCTTTAAATCAAACGCAACATATAAAGGTAGTGCAGAAATATGACGGCGTACTGCTCCCACAGGTCAATAATCTGATTGCATATCGAAAATCATCAAGAACCAAAAAATGACACCTGTGATTATTTGTATCTCAGCCATGCTGTTATTGTAGCTGTTCATTTGGACATCTTTAGCGACATGACCACACGGTCCCTATCACCGCCTTGGGTGGTTTTAGATACAAATATCGAAGAGCAATGATGGAAAAGCCCTATCGAGTCTTCTGATATAAAGCGATGAACTAGGTGACCGTAGTTAGCAGAAACGGCCAAAAGGGGGAAATATTAGTAGAATGCAAATTCGTATTCAGAAGTCTATGAGACTCCTATCAAACGCTTCATTCTCCACCCTTTTAACCACAGTCACAACCTACAATCAAAATGAGCTGCATAGAGGGCAATTATCGGGGACCAGCAGAATCTCACCATGTACAGGTAACAAGCGCAATATATAAAGGTAGTGGGAAAAGATGCCTACGTACTGACAAGAAGTCATACGTATCTTGAAATGATTTGTATCTCACCCACGCTTTCATTTTGATAATTGATGTGAACATCTTGAATTACAACACATATAAGGGAAGTGGGAAGAGGTGCCGACATACTGACTGCGTCACATGACTTCACAGAATAGTCTTCTGGTAAACCTATTCTAAAGCACATACCAAGAATCTAACGATTCGTGATATGTGACATGTGAGCTTGGTGAGCTGTTGTCACAGCGAAACAGCTCACCAATTACCAATATACGAGTTGTCAGAGCATTCCATCATAGAGAGAGATTTGTATCTAATACCGCTTATGCCGGTGCTAGGGGCCGTGTGGTCATATCATCCAAGTTGCCACATGAAGAGGTACAATAAAAGCGTACCTGAGATACAACATCGTTAGATTCTTGGTATGTGCTTTAGAATAGGTTAACCGGAAGACTATACTGTGAAGTCATGTGACTCTGTCAGTATGTTGGCACCTCTTCCCACTTCCTTTATATGTGCTGTAATGACCACATAGTCCCTGGCTTGAGCGGTATTAGACATAAATATCCAAGAGCAATGATGTATAAAGTCATCTGATGGAAAGTGATGAACTATGTGACCTTTAGATAGAACAAACGAACCAAACGAGGAAAATATTAGTAGAGTTTTAGTTTTTATCCAGAATCCAACTCCGTGAGGTCCGATGCCGACCAAGCATTTCGTTCTCCATCATTAACCACCGTCAAATCCATCGATATCTTGACAGAGTTGCACGGCCTTGCGGTCAATAATCTAGCCCGGGAAATATGTGTTAGGTGCGCCTTAAATTTTGTTTTTTTTTGCATGATCCTCGCATTGATTCTGTAGCTTTTTTGCTAAATATTTTGACGTTTCGACCAAAATGGTGGTCGTATGGGACAAACTAACAAACAAACAGAGATGGCTTCCAAAAGTTACGTGTATAGTAAGAGCAGGGTACACCGACAAACGCTTTCGTTCCCTCATGATTCCGTAGATTATCTCGTGATGAGCCAAACATAGGCAACATATATAAACAGGACCTGGTAGTATAATAATGTTGGATATATTGACTCGCCCAGTACTAGTAGGAATCCATATTGGCAGCCATGTTGAAACTATTTTGAAACACAGTATCCCGAACCCCATTTCAATATTTGATGTACCACACGTCCGGCGGATCACATGCGCGAATTCAGATGACTCCGAGGGAAGCGGTCGAGCAGTCGCGTATGGTACGGATCGTGTATGAATAAAACGCTTGTTCCCTCATCTATTCCCATATATTCTATACGCCCAGAGACGTTGATGTGATTCATGTTTTAATTGTATATCTACCTGAATGTTCTTTCTATATATATTTTCATATTACGAATTGTCAATAGTTCACGCGGTACGGCCTCGGCAAAAACACGGGTGTCAACTGAATCCCGGATGCGAGACCAACATGAAGGTGTGGCCAACGCTGAATTAAATTCAGTATTCATACGCACGTATAAAGGAATGAGCATTGACCCGGTGCTCCGTCTCACAATAGTGTTGTTGTTGCTTGTGAATAATTTGTCTGATGATATTTATCCGATTTACAAATTAGCTAGCCCTGTTACAAGGGATATTTAGATTATGGCGACTCACAGGAAAATCGACCTAACACAATAGGTCCTCTGAGAGTCGAGGGCAATAAAGCTGGACATAGCATCGATATTTTGCGACTGGAATCTCTCTAGAATCTAACTCTTGTTCACATATATCTACTCCATGGTTCGTAGATCATGTGCCTTCATAACCACAGGCATGTGCTAATGTGTCTAGACGCCCTATTTCTAAATACCTGTGAATATCAATCAAGTCAACACCTGCTCTGTAACGGTGGACCTGAATGAAAAATGAGCCACATCTATTGCTACTGGCGCGGTAACAAAGTTATTCTTATCGCACTATACATAGCGGCGTATGGACAAGACTTGTCTCTGTTAGAAACGTCATTAGAAGGCAGATCTGGGATCCAGTATTCGGTGAAAATGCAATGCAAATATTTTGAATTGTATGATAACAACATTTCATTTTTTAGTTGAAATTCGGAAGCACCACGTCCCAACAGAATATAAGTATGCCAATGAGAACAACTTGTTCATCCGTTTTGGTAAACATATGTTTGTTATTCGGTGAAAACGAAGATATGCAATAATTATTAAAAGAAATCATATGAAAGCCTGATCCTTTTTATCCATTGAGCGCTGTCGATCTCCCTGTTTGAAATTATCCTATTATTAGGCACGTTGTCAATCACATATACCCACTTTCTCTTGATATTAAGGCAATTGCAGATGCGATAGCCCAGATGGAACATCATATTGATAACAAAAATAAGAAGGATGCCTTTTTCGTGAAATTAACGAAGATAGACATGATTACTATTTCGACAAGGTTGGCTATCCCTCTCTGGATTCTAATATGCAATAACTGTATATCTTTTCATGATCCAGGGAAAAGTACTGATTTCCAGTCTGAAACCATATTGGCAGTCATGTTGAAACTATTTTCAAACAAAGTATCCCGCCTAAACTTCGAACACCCTTTAATTATGTTGTACCACACGTCCAGCGGATCACATTCTACAGCTAAGGTTCCTCCACCGTTAATGCGCGAGGTCAGATAAACGCTTGTTTCCTAATCTATACCCATATATTCTATACGTCCAGCGACGTTAGTGTGATTCATTTTTTATTGTATGTCAACTTGAATCTTTATTTCTATAGTAGTTCAGCTCCTTTCATTAACATAGGGAGATCGCGTGCCCTTTCTATACTACTCATCGCGCGCTACTCATCGCGCATGCACAGTCGACCCATTCTACTGTAGGGTGCAAGCCTGGCACATGGAATCTCAGGTAGTGAAAACCCCAGGTCTCTCGCCCCACCCTATCCCGCGCCCACCTATACAACCCGCTGTGCAGTGAGTAAAGTGGAGTAGGACGAGGAGGAAGAGGAGTCGGACACGCCACGGTTTATACTAGGGAGATTGATATAATAATGCCATATTAAAAGTTCTTCGATAGCTTACGCGTATGCCCTCGGCAAAAAAGGGCGTCAACTGAATCCCGGGTGTGAAACCCAAACGAAAATGTGGCCATTGCGGAATAACGCTGAATCAATTTCAATATTCGTACGTATGTATAAAAGAATGGGCATTTCTGAATAATTTGTCTGATCATATTTTATTCGGTTTTCAACTTAGCTAGTCTTGTGACAAGGGATATATATAGATTACGATGACTCACTCACAGGAAAATCGACGTAACACAATAGGTCCTCAGAGAGACGAGGGTGATAAAGCTGGACATAGCATCGAGCTTTTGCGACTGGAATTTCTCTAAAATCTAACTCTTGTTCATAGATCATGTGCCTTCATAACCACAGGCATGTGTTAATGTGTCTAGACGCCTTATTTCTAGAAACCTATGAATATCAATCAAGTCAACACCTGCTCTGTAACGGTGGACCTGAATGAAAAATGAGCCACATCTATTGCTACTGGCGAGGTAACAAAGTTACTCTTATCGCACTAGATATAGCGGCGTATAAACAATACTTCTCTGTTAGAAGCGTCATTAGAAGGCAGGGCTGAGGGCCAGTATTCGGTGAAAATGCAATGCACATATTTTGAATTGTATGAGAACATCTTTTCATTTTTTAGTTGAAATTCGGAAGCACCACATCCCAACAGCATAAAAGTATGCCAATGAGAACAACTTGTTCATCCGTTTTGGTAGACCTATGTCTGTTATTCGGTGAAAACGACGATATGCAGTAGTCAATGATCTATTATCTTATCGAGTGCATGAATTTTAAGATTGTAAGAGATTCTTTTTATCGAACAACAACTTTAAAAGATCGTTTTAGTCGGGTGAAAGAAGATTGTATATTAGGTTCTCAGATAGGGAAAGAGAGAGAACTAAGGTTTAATATTGCTGAACGCGACGTTTAACCTTAGTTCTCTCTCTCTCCTTATTTGAGGGAAATCGGTTTGTTGCACAGATTTTAATGTGTGTATGTTTTAATGTGTTGGATTACTAAGTTATTAACTTGAATACTTAGAATTTTGGTTGATCGTCGCTATATAGCTGAAATATTGCTGAACGCGACGTTAAACCTTAGTTCTCTCTCTCTCTCTTATTAAAAGCAATCATATGAAAGCTTGGTCCTTCTTATTCGTAGAGCGCTGTCTAAAATTAAACCTAAATGTCTAAAATGAAGCTCACCTGGTTTGTGTCCGCTGTCCTCTAAATTGAAATGTGACATAGTCAAGTCGACTGATTCGACCATCCGCGCCAAGCTTCAAACCCCGCTCACAAAAATAGATTTTTGAATGTTTTGTTTTTGAAGGTCTCGGTGTGAGGAGGAAATTCGCGTTTCTTTGATGCAGGCGGGACTCCTGTAGACCCAAGGGTATTGTTGCATTTCTTAACAGTTTGGTGTGGATTTCTCCTGCAAGTTATTAAAACAATGTCAGCCTGTTTACAATTAACCGTTTCTTTGGAGATGATGCAGGCCTCCTATTTGTGAGCATCCAGTTTCAGACCCACAGTTCGGTCTTATTGTACTCAGACTGTAATTATTTCAAACAACACAACGTATTATCGCTGAAACTAGTCCGATAAGTCTATTCTGTAAAGCGTGCTCAACTTTTTTTCTGCGCGGAACAATTGTCCGAGCGTCAAATGGTGCAAGACATCCTTATTCCATCGCGTATATATATATTGAAAACCTAAATGTGTATGAATATGATTCAACGTCGCTTTCAACTATATTTCAGTCATATCACGACGTTGGGTCCTATTCCTTTTCACACCCGGGAACCCCACGGGTAGGGTCCTATTCCTTTTTACACCCGGGACACTACGGGCGGGGTCCTAATTCTTTTCGCACCCTGGAACCCCACGGGTGCCTCAGATAGTCGCCTCTTACGACAAGCTGTCTGAGGAACTGATGCCTATTCTTAGCACGACCTGCGGCGTGCACAACGACATCCCAGGTCAATCCCCGAAAGCCCCATGGGGTCGATTATCGAATCATCTAGGAACAGTTAAGGAATACGGAAAATGGTGCGACTTCGCCTCAGTCCTAGCTGCTAAAATATGTACATCGCACGATTATTTTGCATATTTAATATGTGATATATAGAGGATATCACCTGTTTCTTGACGAATACCATAAATATTTCATCGAGTGGGGTGAGAAAATTGGTATTTTCACGAGTGGCGAAGCCACGAGTGAAAATGCCAATTTTCTCACCCCACGAGATGAAATATTTATGGTATTCGTCAAGAAACAGGTGATTTTCTTTTTATTATATACTTCTGTTGTACTACTTTGTCCTGATTTTTTTAAAACATTAAAACAATTCAGATTTTGTTGGCTTTTACGACTGAAGATGCACTGAAACATTGGTTATTTTCACTGTGACGTCACTCGCGGACTACTTTGCTGTCAACAAATCGCACGTGCTGCAAGCGAATTTCTTTCAGTCGGGTATCCTGCGCTTTAGTATCGATGACATCCAGCAGATCTCAAGAATTTTATTAGCTTTATATCTTAAATAAACGATTTTCATGCCGACCCGTTAACCAACTCCCCCCCTCCCCCTTCCTCCCCTTCGGCAGAAAAGCACGGTCGATCCTGTGTAGACGTCTGGCTTGTCTCGCTGTCTGCACTCGGGCAGGGCTGGCGCGCGGGTTTCTCGTTGACCTCCCTGGTTCCACACGGTGTTTGTCTTTGCACAGAATATTTTCATTTCAAATAAAATCGGCATTCGGCCTTGTTTTCGTTCATGTCTACCCAAATAGCACTATTTTGATTTAGCAAAATCGAATGGTTACGGTAAGTTACAGCCAGATTTAGATTTACCGGTCGTGGGTGGTTGTTGTTGTGTGGAGCTTCGACGGTGGTGAGAGCCTGCGGAGTTGTCATTGTGATTTTGCCGATTCTTAATGAATACTCACTGACAAGAGTTCTTTGTCGTTGAATGAGTTGTTTTTCATGTTTTCTCTTCAACTTTGGTGCGACATTTTCATGATATGACCCCAATTTCGAGCCTTAAACTGAGGAATGTGTTTTATTTTCCGCGCTGAGTTTGTGTTGGCACTCTGCACTGCTCTGGCCAAACTGCAGTCACGTCGCGCATGTTCAGGTGCACACGTACGTGACGAGTCGGTCCCATTTATCGCCATTGCCGGTATTTCTTATTCATTTTGTGCCTATTTGTGTTTTATTTCCTGTCAAAATCTGGTCATAAGGCATAATAACATACAAATCTTCTCAAATATTTAGCTTGTTTTTCTTTGGCGCACAAACCTTGCGGAGGTTTGGTCAATTGCCTCATCACTGTGACCACGGTGACATGTATTTGTGCGCTATGACGTCATTTTCCATATCATCACAGTGATGATATATTTGATATCATCACTCCGTGAAAATATCGCTTTTATTTGATTGATAATTTTCACTATCTCATCGCCAAGTATATAATAAAATGCATTATACTTATGAATTATTTAACGATAGTCCCCAGTACGCTTTGTAGTGCGGTGTAGCGACGTACACCGACAGTCTCTGTCATTTTATCTCTCATACTCGCGATTCGCTCGCGCTTATAAGAATACATTGCCTCTCGATTGGTGATATAAATATCCCGTGAGATATTTTTCGATATTAAGACGATATTGCTTTTCCATTTCTCTCGCTTGACAGACAACTTATGATGAATCGTCTTTTTTAAGGGTTTTCTAGGGAAAAATGAGAGAAAAATAGTCGTTGAATATCAGTTAGAAACTGGTGAAGCTGCAGTATAAAAGATCATCTTCGTGGATGACTATTTTTATATTCGGACATGCTTTCTCTGAAAATTATTTTCAGTCACAGTGAAAATCAAGTGAATAGAGAATAAACAATATAGGATTTAAACAAGTAAGTACATTGCAATTCGATTAACGATACAAAAGCAAAAACATAGAATAACTTTTTTGGCAATTAATAAATGGAATCTGCTGCGGAAAACCGTAAGGAAGACCTGAAACTGAATTTACGGGAGTCCTCTCCCTTTGTTGAAAGTTAATATGAATTATTTACATCAGTTTTTCGCTCTCAATGAATGATTGCGACAATTGAATAAAGCTATCTCAATATTTTATATAAATTGATCCTGGCGACAAATATAATTAAACATCACCCAACGTTATTTAATCAGGTTATTTAGCCAAATTCTGGAAGAATTCCAAGTAAGATAAAATAAAAAATTAGATACCTTTATTTAGCGTTTAGCTGTGCGAAAGATAAGACAAATATAGGTTATCGCCAAAAATATTACATAAGCGTTGCATATTTGCCGCACGACTGTGGTTCTCTCCGGGTACTCCGGCTTCCTCCACCTCTAAAACCGTTTGGCAACTTTCCAGGCCTGGGGGCCATTTCGCCCCACCCCACCATAAATATTTTCCTTACTCCATGAGCTAGGGAGCTGAAACTTACCACACCATACCCTCGGGTCAAGCTCTACCAGAAAATATAAAGAAATCCAAGATGGCCGCTTTGAAACGCATTTTAGTAGATTTTTCGGTCAGATTTGTCGATTTTTTTTATTTTCGTATCTTTTTTTGCAAAAACTCTGTGATAATTTAGTAAACAATAGTCGGATGTGAAATAGATTTTGCCCAATTTTCCTAGAAGAAAAGCAAGAATTTTGAAGAAAAATGACGAAAACATCACTTCTCTAATACCCCACATGGCCGCCATCTCGGAAGAGAGAGAGAGAGAATTAAGGTTTAACGTCGCATTCAGCAATATTTCAGCTATATAGCGACGATCAAACAAAATTCTAAGTAATCAATTCAAAAACTCGGTAAACTAATGCGTTAAAACGGGTACAAACATTAAAATTTGTACAACAAACCAATCTCTCTCAAATAATTTAAAATACAATTCTCTTTCACTCTGCTAAAAAGATATTCCAGCGTAGCTGCTCGATAAAAAGTATCTCTTACAATTTTAAAATCTATGCAGTCTATGAGAATATGTTTCACCGTGATACCGCCATATCGGATTTACGAGTGTACCCAGTGTACGAGTTGTCACAACGACACAGCTCACCAAATACCAATATACGAGTTGTCGCAGCATTTTCATCACAGCTCTAGATTTGTATCTGATACTGTTTATGCCGGGGCTAGAGGCCGTGTGGTCATGTCATCGAAGTTGCCACATGAACAGGTACAATAAAAGCGTACCTGAGATACAACACATATCACGAATCCTTAGATTCTTGGTACGTGCTTTAGAATAGGTTAACAAGAAGACTATACTGTGAAGTCATGTGGCTCTGTCAGTATGTCGGCACCTCTTTCCACTTCCCTTATATGTGTTGTATTTGTAATTACCCATGACCCTCTACTCGGGGAGTTATGCAAATAGGCGCAAAATGACCCCAAGATTTCATTTTATTGTCGTTTTTGGAAGAAAGCCATTATGCCCCCCCCCCCAGGTTAGCCCCGACGCCAAGTAGGGTTAAATTAATGTTAGTAAAACCTGCATGAATATGAAGAGGCTAGTGATAGTGTTTGGATCAATGCAAATACAACTAATGTAAACTTGTACATTAAATTGAGTATAGGCTAATTTATATAATGCAAGGAAAGATTAACTGACATGCAAGACGTAAATATATATATATGCACAAAGGGTATATGATTTAGTCATTTTTTAACGTTCAAATACACCTGTTTCCCTCTGCATATGCGGATGTTTGTTGGGTTATGTGAATAATGGAGTAATTAATGACAGGAACGAGAAGAATGATAGTTGGCATCAACTTTATATCATATCAGGTCACGTGGAATTTGACACAAGTTGTAAATAATATATATGGCATAAAGCGATCGTAATTTGTCATATTTGTAGTCCAGTTATCATCGATTTTGAGAAAATTGAAATGAAGGGATTGATAACAAAGATATATTTTCAGCAACGGATTTATGTTACCTGCAGCGATTGCTACTCGATAGATATGCGCACTGGATATGTGAAAGCCAATGTTGATAAATGAGCCGCCGTTTGCTTGTGCTTTATTTTTCATTAAATCATTCAGGCATTTAATGGAGGTTTCATTGGATCTAGTGAAACTTTCATTAAACGAGCTCGTATTTTCGAAAGATCTAATGATGCATGTATCTCCTGGCTTAAAGAGAAGTAATACGACGGTACACTCCACATTTCGCGACAGCGGATGCAGTCAGACTGAGTGATTTGCACGTGCAATTTCGTCTCTTTTATTTGGAGTATTTCTGGGGTTTTAAGCTGGTATTATTCCAGATTTTTTGTGTAGCATTTTTCGTGAACGTTTTGGCACCTATGCATGGTGAAATTTTTAGTTGATTTGTCATTTTCGCGACGGTTTTTCGTTTGTCTTGGTCAGCCCATTTGGGTTGACCTAAATCACCTTTTTAACGGTGGGAGGGAAATTCATAGCGTCTCAATTCCCTCGCCGCTATGCCGACAACGCATACTATTCTATGGTGATTTACAAACATAATTACCGCGCACTTACCTTTACCTTCGCGCACTATTGGACATCATTTTCATTAAAAGGATGGTGCGCGATAAATAAAAATACAGAAATGGCCGGCTAGATGGCTTTTCGTCGGCCATATATTAATTACAACCGTTAAACTTATCCACACGGTGCCCCGAATGGAGGGTCAAGAATGTGGGCATTTTCGCCAATGTAAATTCTCTGTATACAGGTATGTCGTTATAGTATTTTTAGTTATGGTGCACTATCTTTTCAATAATGTCCAGTAGTGCGCAAAGATGAAGGTAAGTGCGCGATCGATAAATGTGTTTGCAAAACCACCATGGAAACGTATGTGTTGTCAGCATGGCGTTGAGGGTGGGGAGAATACACCACTGCGTTAATCAGGGGTCCGAGATATTTTAACAATAATATCTCATCCAGACTGCCTTGTGCTTCATCTAATAATGACATCTGAGCCATGCTGTCTTGTGTTTCATCCAATACTGCATTGTGATCCAAACTGACTGATACTTCATTTGATGAGGAATTCTGGTAGGTCGATCTGTTACCAGAAAGAAATCGTATGCAGCCTCCGTGAAACAACTTGTATACGACGCGCCAAAAAAACATCGTTTTGTGACTGTATGTCATCAGACTGGAATTTTCAGTTGAACAGCACCTGACCACTTCCAGAAACAAAGCTAATGCGATGTTGTCCATAGGAAATTTGCCCTCCTTGATCAGTAGAAGGAAAGACGAAAAGTCATGAAGCATGCCAGCCATAGACAACCTCTCACACACGTCGGACAAAACTGTCAAATTTTGTTTATAATATTCGTTCCAGTTCCCATGCTGACAAAACAAAGTTGTTTGGGTTGTTTTTCTGCCCAGTGTCTTTTGTGGGGCATACGGTTTGATTACTGGCACGCTTTTTACGGTATTTTTGGGGATTTGGGTAGGCATAGAGATGTACTGGCGTCATCCAAGGATATTGTCATGTGTTGAGGGGTTTTGGGTCCCAAGCATTTCTTGGGCACGAGTATCTTTCGTAAGCCTGTAGAAAGTTACGAAAAATGAAGGAGAGACTAGAATAAAGTTCTAGAGTGTATAACTCTGTTCAAGCATTATATGAGAAATTTTAAAGGATGTTTAATTGTGGATCAACTGGACTTCAGTCAAGAAAAACACAGCTAGAGTGCGTGTGCAGGAAATATGCTGAAAATATGGCGAATGGCAGCTATCTACTCCCTCATCACTAACTGACCCATCCTCCACCCTGATTCCTCCACGTTTTAGGGATCATTTCCCCACTACTGTCCGTCCCTGTACAAAGTCACTTTGACCTATGCTTCATCTTCGTCGGCATCGGGCCTTACAACAGACTGGTATATTCTGAAATAAGAAGCTGCACTCTGTTAACATTCACCTCGTTTTACTACGAGTCGTTTTCTTACACCTGACAGTCACACGGGTCACTGGCACATTACTTTGGGCAGCTTGATTCCTAGCACACTGGAATATAGCTAGAACTGAATGTCTAAGTTCACCGCTATGTTATTTGAGTTGGACGCGATAGCTTAGATATGATAGCCGCCGCCTTGCAACGGTAGGACCCAGTTTCAATCGAAGCCTGTAATCAATTCGCGGCTTACCAAGACATAAAACTGCGATCACTCTTTGATATATAGCGCGAAAGAAGGTGGTATTCGAAGCAGAAGGGGGAAAAAGTAATGGCATCGCAGTTTCATGTCTTGGTAAACCTCGAATTGATTACCGCGTCGAACCCAAATAACATAGCGGTGAACTTAGTATTCAGATCTAGAATATAGCATGTACATGTACAAATCAGAAGGTGTCGGTGTTTAATATGTTTTTTGAGTTATTCAATTCAACAAATATTATTGCAAAATTTGCATGATGCTATTATCATCCTATCAGGTTCTCCAGTGTTTCTTTTCCGCTGTTTCACCCTATTCAGTGTCAAGCTATATTTTCTTTTCCTGACAGCGCGTGTTCCTGGAATAAGAAATGGTCATTTTACAGGACTTATTATTTCGAAAATACATGGTAGAAGATATTTTCTACATGACAGTGGGATACCAGTAACTCACATGAAACTAGAAATATAGAGCAAGTGATACACACTCAGAAACTGAAATCTTCTGAAATGCATCTCACAGAACTCACTCTCAGAAAGAGATCATTCCACGAAATATGGTCCCATACAGCCTGTCATCTCACGTATGATTCTTTAATATATTTACATCACGTTTATGGTTTCATTGGTTGGTCATTCACATAAAAACATTCACCGAAAGGCGACGAAGCAGTGTTCTCGAAAGTGACTGTTGTTCTTGACATCGGCGTTACAATCGCCTACATTCATAGTGTGACCCTCCCTGCAAACGGGTTACATTCGCCAAATATTTAAACCCATGAATGAGCGTTTAATCACAGGCCACTATTGAACAACGTTCTGCATATAATTACACCATCGATATATTTCATATGCCTGAAAACTAAAGCTCTCGGTGATCTCAGTTTCTTTAAATCACTATTGTTCTGTCCAATTTGGAACGTTTGATTCGCTCTGGCAAATGTAGTGCCCGAGTTGTACACGTTCTCTTGGTCATATGCATTATGAAATACATTGTATGAAAGTGTATCCCGAATCTATGTTGGTATGGGCCTTCAACGCAAAATATCGGGCAAGATTATCGCCCGTAATAATCATAATACACGCGATCATTTCTCACCTTGGTCACCGGTAGCTGACATTTTCCTTTCAACATCGTAGTTACATCCATCCCAGAATGCACTTTCCTCTCTCAGAGGGCTGTTTCCCCTCCCACCGTGTTTTTCCTTGTGTAGGTAGATGGCGCACTATTGCATGTAACACGGTTATACGGGGATTTTGAAAGCACTGTTGATATATAGCGCGGGCTAATTGCAAACTCTTCACAACTGTTATTATTTTCTTGTCAATCTAGTCCCAGAACTCACTTTAGCTGTGAAAGTGGCCCCTGGCCTAGTGGATTTCTGAGAGCGGAAACGGAAATGTCACACTTGTTTGTTTACTTTCTTTTTTGTTCTACTTTTTCTGTGTTTTGTACTCTGCCTCAAATGGGATACTCAGTACAATAAAGAATCTTATCATGCCCACATTTAATTTTTGGCTGAACCAATCTTAGTCGCATTCGTCTGGTTTCGTCTTTGCGGAAATTAGCCCAGTTGCTGAGTTCTGGTGATAGATTGCTATTATTCAACTAAATCTGGAAATAGTTTTGTATAATTTGAATGAATTATGTTCGTTTGGTTAAAATTAACCTCATTTCACAATAAAATGCGATCGGATCGCTCGATTACCAAAGGCACAATTTCGTAGCCGGCTCACTACTTGATCGCCATACGCTCCCCAAGGGTGGGGATTTGTGCGTTCTGTGCGAGAGGCTCGTTCCGCCAATACGGAAATAGCCGAACGTGAGACTGTTTTCTTGTTCTATGTGAGCAATCTAGCCCCAGAACTCACTTTAGCTGCGGAAACTGACCTCTGGCCTAGTGGATTTCTGGGAACGAAAACGGAAACGTCGCACCTGTTTGTTTACTTTCTTATTTGTTCTACTTTTTACGTGTTTTGTACTCTGTCCCAAATGGGATGCTCAGTACAATAAAGAATCTTATCTTATCATGCGGACAATTAATTTTCGGCGGAACCAATCTCGCATTCGTCTATTTCCGTATTGGCGGAAATTAGCCCAGTTGCTGAGTTCTGGGGATAGATTGCTATTATTCAACTAAACATATAAATAGTTTTGTAAAATTTGAATGAATTATGTTCTTATGGTTAAAATTAACTGAATTTCACAATAAAATGCGACAGGATCCCTTGATTATCAAAGGCACTATTTCGTAGCCGGCTCACTGCGTGATCGCCATACGCTCCCCACCGGTGGGGATTTGTGCGTTCTGTGTGAGAGGCTCGTTCCGCCAATACGGAAATAGCCGAACGTGAGATTGTTTTCTTGTTTGTTTGTACGAATTAATCCTTTCTAGAGCTTCTGCGTGGGAGTCTATAATTGATAATTATTTTGTAGTGCTATGACAATCAAACTGCGAGAGGTCACCATTTCCCTAGGTAGATGGCGTTGTATTGAATATAACACTGTCATACGGGGCTTTTGGGTCTTTGAAGGCACTGTGTTAATATATAGCTCGGGCTATTCGTAAAAATGTTGACAACTGTTGTTATTTTGTTTGTTCGAATTAATCTTTTCTGAGGCTTCCTGGGTGGGAGTCTATAATTATTTGTTAGTGCTATGGCAAACAAACTGTTAGAGAGGCCACTAAGCCTTAGACTTTTGGGGCTGAATGCCGCTATTAAGCCGATTGATATTTGGCGTGCTTTAAAAGAGTCTGTCGGATCAGAGCCGAAAGTCCTTGATGGATTAGCGCAGGTGACAAAGGATCTCTGGATTGTGACACTAAATAATGAACAGGCCAGAGATGTTCTCCTCTCAAACGGTATCTTGGATTTTCAAGATCAGTGTGGTCACTTTGAGGAGATTGTCAGATCAAAATGCCCTGTGGAGATACCACAAACTGACATTAGACATATCTTTGAGAAATATGGTAAAGTTCATGACATTTCCCACGAGTACTATACTTTTGACAGGGATTTCAAAACTGGGAGTAGGAAGGTGTGGATGTCCGGCATCAAAACGACTCTTCCCCTTTACAGTTATGTTTGGAGAATTCAAACTTCCTGTTTGGTATATAGGTCAGGTTAAAACCTGTTACACCTGCGGAGAAGAAAATCACATGTTTTGGGGTTGTCTATTTAAGAATAAATGCCTGAGTTATGGACAGCCAGTCCACAAAACGGGAATGTAAAACTCGTGAAAACACAGAAGGTCTGACGGACAGAAAGAAACGGACTGCTTCACAATATGTGACTGGAATTCAATGCAACTCAGAGAAGAAATCTTCCTTACGGAAAAGTCCGCCGTTGCGGAGAGCTCTGTCACAATGAACGCACAGGAAGTCGAGCAACCTGAAAACGTTGGTGATAGCATTTGTTCAATTCTAGAACCGGTTTGAAAGACCTCAAAGAGAAATTCTAAGCTTAGACAAAGGAAACCTAAAAAGATCACAGAAGAAGCAGAAAATGCACCCAACAGCTCAAACAGATTTTCAGCTCTCTCTGAGGGGGATGATGTTGATAATTCCTTAGATATTCCTGATCCAGCCCCGAAGAGGAATAGAATAGATGAATGTCTGGAAAGTTTACTTCATAATCAGCAGTCTAAAGAAAATGGGTATGAGAGGATTGTAGATCCAGAAACACTTCAAACTGTTGTTGGTTCTCTGTCCGGCTTGGAGAACGACAGCGTTGTCAACGATAGTCAAATACCCAGCAATGTTGCTACTGCACTTGATGTAGACGGCAGTCCTAGTGAACATTCACTTGTGCGTTCGGATACTGTTGTCGAAATCGAACAGGAGGTGACGATAAAGACATTAGTTCTACACCTGAACATTCTGAACTCAGGATTATGAACCGTAAGCTCTCTGTTTGAATGAAACTTTTCTCAAAGAAGCAGATAAAAATAATTTTGAAATACGGCAATATACACCCTACCATTCCTATGCTTTGCAAGAGCATGGAAAGGCTGCAGGCGGCTCTTAAATACTTGCTAAAACGGGTGCTTTGCATAGTCCTATTAATTTGAAGACAGATTTTACAAGCTGTAGCAGTTCGCATTACTTTGAATTCTGTATTCACATTATTCACCGTATACATACCTTCATTTGGAGGTCTCTGTCTTAGTAAACTTCAGAACCTTTACGATCAGCTCCCTAAACCTTGTTTATTGATGGGTGATTTTAACGGCCGTAGTAACATTTGTGATAAGAGAGTTGTAAAGGAAAAGTTCTTGGAAGATTTTATATCAAATAATTCTTTGTGTATTTTTAACGATGGTTCTTATACATATTTTACCACAGCTCATGGAACCTATTCAGCTTTAGATATCTCACTTTTTGACCTTCCTATGCTCGAAGAATTTTCTTGGTCTGTTCATGATGACCTTTGTGGAGGTGATCA
>JAVTVY010017195.1:0-63722 GCA_036873755.1 Hanleya hanleyi | reverse complement strand
CAGACATCCTGTACAACTAATGCTAGAACCCACAACTCTGCCCTTTTTATCCACCTCACAGACAAAGTCAACCCTGCTGTGGTATTCATTCTTTTTATTATTCCCCATCATCAAACACACACAAACCCCAGCTGGAGGCGCCACTGTGGGTGTGTTTACATTATTTTTGCATGTACACGTGGTGGGTCTCTCCGGGAAAGATGCCGGTCCGTAGTCGAAGGTGGTCGGGAGTGGCTTGCTTGAGGTCGAAGAGCATATACCCGTGCTGAGGGGTTGTGGCATCTTTGAAGGCTTCCAACGCAAACGGTGTGCGGTCGGGAAACATCTGTCTCGCCAGGTGCAGCAGTTGAGTGGTATCTCTCGGGTTTTTGAAGACCACCAGGTAGTGGGCATTTAAGCTGATATTCCGATGTTCTTTGTTTTTACTGAACAGATTCTGCACAATGTAGATGATACTGAGCCGTCGATGATGGCTGCCTTTTGTAAAGAGTTGGGTCACCCGTGCATCCGTCTCCGCCATGAGATCATCCAGAACCACCAAGGTGTCGGGTTCCAAATCGGCCAGGTTGGGTAGGCCTTCCACGAACGTGATGTGGGGCATTGCTGCATACGCTTCCTGCCATTCTCCGTAACACCACACGACTCGGGCAATGGGTGGAGTGATCATGCTGTCGGCGTGTTGAAGGAGCTTCCTGACGAAGTGCGTTTTGCCGGAGCCCGTCGGTCCTGCGATGACGCAAGTGAAGGGATGCTGCCACCGAGGGTCCATGGTTTGAGGTGTATCCGTTGTCGTGGTAACACGCTCTTGTAAATTTCGTACGAGTGAACTGGAGTGGTGATGGGTACAACGTCGGTCGTCGTTGTCTGTTCACGTTCAGAGATGGTGCTGGGGGTGGGTACAACGTGGGTGGTCGGTTCACTGTGAGGGATGAAATCCGGTGGGTCTTGAGACGTAGTAGGTGTACTTGGTGTAGGTGTAGAGCTCGACGTGGCTTGTACGCGGGGTGTGGTGGTGGTGGTGGTGACTGGGCTCGATACGACTGGTGCTCTCTGTAGACCCGTTTCGCTGGTGCCTGGTGTTCTCAGTTGGTTAAGTAACGTGCTGACATAGGCTACGTCGTAAAACACACCTCCGTACAACACACTCAGCAGGGTTAGCAATAGCACCCCAAAGACCACTTGCGCTTTGCGCGTTTTGCGAGACGCTGTCTTCAGAGGCAGCTGCTGTTGGTCCACAGCACTGTGGTCGGATGTGGAATGAAGGAGGACGGCAGTGGTGTCTCGTTTTATAGTCGTTTCACCTGGTTGGCCGCGACCCAGGAATTGAAGGAACTGGGCCAGCCTTGCCATTTCACGAAATGAAACAGTTTGCCACGTCGACGTTCCGTTTTCAAAATCTGCTCCACCGTGTAGTAGTCTTGCTGTGTTTTTACAACAGGCTGTAATTCCGTGTCGTAAAACGTCCCCAGCAACGTTTCCCCTTGGAGATCTTCCAGTTCATAGACTCGCCGCTGTCGGGGTAGGCGCCGTTTAATCAGGAAGTGCTCATCGCTCCAGTTGGGCAAGTAACTTTTCTCGAACTTGCCCTTGACTTTACTGATCCGTACAGGGTCCCCGACCTTGTACACCGCCTTCGTCGTTCGCTGCGATGGCCTGGGGTACAAGACACGCCGGACTTGGGCTTCATTGCGTTGGGTCACGGTAATGGGGGCTCTCTCTATACTTCGATGATAGGCTCGATTGTAACCCCTCACCAGTTTCGGGAGAACATCGATGTACCGCCTTGTATTCTTATAGGTGAAATATTTATACATGCGGCCTTTGAATGTCCTGTTGAACCTTTCCACCACGGAAGCCTTGGTCTCGTTGTACGTATGGAAGAAAAACACCTTCTGGGCTTTCAGAAACTGTTGGAACGGTCTGTTGAGGAATTCCGTGCCTTCGTCGGTTTGCAAATACAAAGGTTTGCGCCCGGTCTTGAAGATGTCTTTGAACGCCGCTATGAGATTTGCCCCCGTTTTCGTCCGGATGGGTACCACCCACGCATACTTGGATAGGATATCGATGCACGTCAAGATATACCGATTCTCATCGTTGTGTTTGGCAAAGGCGCTCATATCCACCAAATCCGCTTGCCACTGGGCATCTATTCCTCCCACGATGACCCGGTTCCGTAGAAAATGGCGACGGACAGATCGATGTAAGGTATAGGTGTCTTGTCTTCTTAACCAATCTCGGACTTGGGCACGTTGTACCCCCTGGGGTTTGGCCGCTCGATAGAGAGCCGACAATGCACTATAGGCTGCCGGACTGTCGGGACTGTAGTATAAGTTATCCAACACCTTCTCCCAGCGCTTCATGGTGACAAAATGATGATGGACCCTGGCTCTATCGTTTATTTATAACGGGTATATCTTGGGCCTGAGTTTCTTTCTGATTTTCTTCGTGGACTTCCACAGTGGCCATGGTCAATGACCAGTCCAACTCGTCTGATGACCGCTTGATAAGCACTTCATCCACATCCACCACGGCATCTTCCAATGCAGACCATAGATCAGGGTGAAGGGTAAAATGCACTGTACCTCCATCTAGCCGAGCCAATTGAGCAAAGAAAGGGCCGCGTCGAATGTACACATCGTGACACAAGTGGATGAGGTCGCCGTCCAGTTCACCAGACAACACCCGTTTGAATTTGGTCCAGCCCTCCCGGGACAGACGAATGTGAGCCGGGCACGGTTGTGTAGGGTCCGTGTCTCCCACCACCTCCTCCATGATATCGACCTTATCCGCATACACGTGCAGGAAAACCTCGGGGGTCAAGCTGAAATACGCCAGTACTATATGCTCCGTCATGGTCAGTACGTGAATGGTACCAGATTTCACTGTCTCCCGTATTTATAGGGAGAACCCCGTGAGATCAAAGGATCAGGTGGTCATGTCATTGGGCTGACTGAGTCTAGCCGGGTAATCAATGGCATCGTCGTCGGGTTCATGTAGTTGTTCATGGGGTTCAGCCATTGGCCCCGCGGCTTCATCACGGATTTTTTCTTCTTCTTCATCGTTCTGGCCCGTCATGTGTGTGTGGGTGGCTTCATGAGGTGACACTGTCATTCCAGCCTCTGCGCATTCTATACATATAGTATTTTCTCCATCCGCTTTTTTTTCATTAGGTTCATCTAGTGCGTGTTCGATAGCATGAGCCCATGCCAATTGGTGGGGTGATCGATCGTCGGGTATAAATAACTGGTCCACCAGAGGGCCTATTTTCTCCAAGGCTGACCACAGAGAGGGAGTTAGGAGGAAACTTCGAGCCGGCTCTTGGTAGCGTCCCACCCGTGGGTAGAGCGCAGTATGGTAGACGTAGATGGCCTTGTCCAGGTGAATCAGGTGTCCGTCTAACTCTCCGCTCAACACCCGTTTAAACTTAGTCCAGCCATCACGCTCTAGTGTCACCCTATCCGATAAAGTCTCAGCGTGCTCAAAGCAAATATTTCCACAATCTTCGACCAGGGTGACTTTAGCTTCATACACGTATAACTTCACATTGGGTGTAAGCGTCAGGATGGCTTGGAGTGATGACATGCTTCCTCTCAATGTCGAACGGAGAATGACACACACTCTGTCTCATCCCCTGTATTTATAGTGTCAATACCACAGCGCCAGGGTGAATAAGGCACAGACTAGTATGAGGCCAACCAGCCGGCGCTGGTTGCGGCGTGAGCGCTCCTGTTCCATAGCGCGAGCATCAAGGATGGCTGTCATAGTCCAGTAGTGGTGAGTGATGGCACGCCTCTCCATCGAGTGCACTCTGTGGAGGACCGCTTCTGTGAACTCGTTCAGGATCTGGCGTCGTCCCTCGTTGTCGTCGCCATCTGCAAACATGGACCGGACCACTGCTCGGTAACCCGTGAATGAATTCACCACGGTGGCATACTGTAAAATGCGAGTCGCATGGGGCTGGATCTCCGCCATGGCTCTGTAGAAATGAAGGTGTGGGATCCAGAGGGACATGTTTTATAGACCAGATGTAGCTCTACGGGTGTAGTCCGTGATACGTACTATTCTGATGAGTTAGTCCAAAAAAAGGGAGCAACAACAACAACAACAACACAGATTACAGATCAATCCTTTTATTATGCGTGAACAACATAGAAATGCATGTACTGACCTGTCTGTGGGAGGTTTCCCACAATGGCGTTCACCTTCGCGTCTTTTCGTGTACGTCCGTGTCTTTTCGTTAAAGTCCGTGTATCTTCGGTAAAGTCCGTAGGCATTGGGCAAGGAAGCTTTTTCCCGAGACCGAATCACCGCCAGACATGACTGCATCACCGCGGATGAATACATTCTTGCACTCACTCACACCACAGGTCGAGTGAGGTATCAAATTGAAGCATAGGTGAAGGAGCATTTAATGGACTGGGTGTGGAGTTGACATATCGATAAAAAATGGATATGACCTTGAACTGATCACGTGACCTCCCCGTGAGGGAAAAACCCCAGAACCAAGTCAGTACATGCATCCCATAGTCCCAGGTCACGCCCGATTCACGCAGACCGGAAGTGACGTCATACACCTGCGCACAACCGTGATGGAAAAAACCCAGAACCAAGTCAGTACATGCATTCCACACAGGCAGAATGCAGGCAGGCAGACAGGAAGGCAGGCAGGCAGGCAGGGAGGCAGGCAGGCAGGTCAGGTCAGGTAAGTCAGATTGCAATGAATACACCCCTTTCCCTAAAAATCGACTCCTCTTATACGTTTTTCTATAATCCACCATTTTGTCCCACCACCCACAAGCCGCCATCTTGTCCCACCACCCACACGACACAAAAAACAGGCCGCCATTTTGTCCCACCACCCACACGACACAAAAAACAGGCCGCCATTTTGTCCCACCACCCATACGACACAAAAAACAGGCCGCCATTTTGTCCCACCACCCACACGACACAAAAAACAGGCCGCCATTTTGTCCCACCACCCACACGACACAAAAAACAGGCCGCCATTTTGTCCCACCACCCACACGACACAAAAACAGGCCGCCATTTTGTCCCACCACCCATACGACACAAAAAACAGGCCGCCATTTTGTCCCACCACCATTGTCCCACCACCCACACGACACAAAAAACAGGCCGCCATTTTGTCCCACCACCCACACGACACAAAAACAGGCCGCCATTTTGTCCCACCACCCACACGACACAAAAAACAGGCCGCCATTTTGTCCCACCACCCACACGACACAAAAACAGGCCGCCATTTTGTCCCACCACCCATACGACACAAAAAACAGGCCGCCATTTTGTCCCACCACCCACACGCCGCCATTTTGTCCCACCACCCATAGCCGCCATTTTGTCCCACCACCCACATCTTGCACTCACTCACATCCACAGGCCGATTCACAGCCGCCATTTTATCCCACCACCCACAGCCGCCATTTTGTCCCACCACCCACAGCCGCCATTTTGTCCCACCACCCACACGCCGCCATTTTGTCCCACCACCCACACGCCGATCATTCTGACGTCACACGCATGCGCTCCGCCCCAATACCGCCCCAAAACCTCCCCAAATGACGTCAAAAAAGGTTCTCGCGCATGCGCAGTGGGGCGCTATCCTGCCTTCTTGCGTACTACATACTACTCCCCCGCCAATGTTATAACAGCTCACAGGACGCCCACCTGTTATAACATTTCACACCTCCACATGTGATTCTTGCTCCCCCAGGAGAAAGTAATTTCGTGCTATTTCCTCCTGTCAAGCGCAAGAAATTATATTTCTCCTGCACCCTTACGCAATAACACATTCAACAACACATATATTTGGAATTGTCATGCGGTGCTAGCCGAGAGTCAAAGAAAGCAAGTAAGTGATAGGAACATGTTCAACCTATTCTCAATAAAATCTTTTTTATATCCATCTTTATCGTTTCCTCTTTCCAACTAACGTGAAAATCATTCAGTGAAAATATCTGTTTGCCCGAATATGGCAAAGATTTTAACAAAACTCCTAAAAGTATTCTCTGACATTTCAGATATCTCAGTCATAATTAAATATCTCTCAGTGTTATAAACGGGACACAGATATGATCCCGTTCGCCCTGTTATCAGGCACGTGCCATCTTAGTGAGGGACTGTCTTCGATTTTTGATAAGCAATCATATAACCATCAAAAAGCACAAGGACTGAGTGCTTAATATACAGAAAACAACTGAATCCAAAATAAATCAATATTAGCAAGTAAACACATAGCAAAACGTCTCTGATCCACTTATGTTCGATAACCGTATTAGCTTTAATAATTCACCGTTTACTTAGCTTTTTCTAAGTGATAAGTGTAGTCAACAAGCTCTTATTAGCCTCAATTATGTTCTAATTCGTTGCACTCAACGAACAAATTGTTTATCATTTCTACAAAATCTCTCATCTTTCCCAACTATTTATTCATAACTAGAGTACCCGGAGCCTTGAAGTCCGACCTCAGGCAATACAAACCGGTACACCATGAATGTTGGGAAATGCATTGAAATCCGAAAGTTTAAAACCCTATGGAGTAACTTTCATCGATACCGGACGCCGCCCAGGCAAAAACAGAGATAAAATAGCATGTAAAAGCTCTGAAAACCTGTGTCCGTAGCAGTGCGCCAAGCATCTCCAGCCAAGGTGACGAACTCCACCCCTCCGTGCATACAATCTACATGCATAATGCAAATTTTTTACATAAATCATCCGTGATAACCACCGTGACGATGCAATCCAGGCCAGCGTCCTCCAATGCGCTATGCCATTTGACGGGACAGAGACAGCCCCTGCTTCAAATACATTCATCAACATATCTGTAACGAAAACATAAACATTATAGTCCTCATTTTTCTATCATGGTATCAACTGGACTTCCAAATGAACATTCTGCTGTAAGCACAATTCAAAATGCTACGTGCTAGGCATTTTTAGTCAAACGTCATACTTTTGCATATATTAAGCTTTCCATATTCTGGTCGTCTGTAAACCATTTAATTCTTTTGAGCTCTTAAAATATTTATAAACTATGAAAAACAATTATATGAACTGCCGTCAATTTTCTCCGTGTCGAGCTCTTTATATAACATTTCAATATTGGATCACTGGCCAATCACCAGTACCCTTTGTGGATGTCAATATATTGACCATGTTTCAATAGCATAAAACAAATATAAATAACAAGTATAAATATTCTCTCCTCTCTTCCGTGCAAACAATCTACATGCATAATGTAAATTTTTTTTTTTTGACACAAATCAACCGTGACAACCACTGTGACGATGCATTCCAGGCCAGCGTCATCCAATGCGCTGTCAATATGACGGGACAAAGACCGCCCCTGGTTCAAATACATTCATCAACATATCTGTAACGAAAACATAAACATTATAGTCCTCTGCAAAATCATATCAAAATACAGATCGGTCTCTCCAAACAAACCATTCCTACGTTCTTTATTTTGGAGAAGTTATTTTGAATATATTGTTTGTGGAATAACATACATAGGGCGGAATAGTGAACATTATCGGGCAGAATACCACTTTGGAATAACTTAGTTCCCTTTGCCCTGCAGTGAGACATTTGTTTCAAAACTCGCGAAGCTATATACCTACAATGCAATTATTTTCACTTGCCCGTTCTGTTGTGAACGGTTCAACATACTCACACCCAGCATTCCAGTAACGTGAATTGAATCGACCGAATTTCTTAATGTTATGAATGGCAAATCGGCCTATACATACTGTTCACATGTTCAAACAACATGAATTCCCCAGTCACCACTCTGATAAACAGCTTATTCTTTTTTCTAGCGTGGTATCAGTTGAACTTCCAAATGAACGTTCTGCTGTTAGCATAATTCAAAATCGACATAGCTAGGCATTTTTAGACAAATTTCATACTTCCTTTGTATATTATGCTTTCCATATTCTGGTCGTCTGTAAACCATTATCAATTCTTTTGAGCTCTTAAAATATTTGTAAAGCTATGAAAAACAGCTATATGAACTGCCGACAATTTTTTCCGTGTCGAGCTCTTTAACATTTCAATATCAGAGCACCACCACCTCCTGTGGTTGCCAATATCTTGGCCATTTTTCAATAGCATAGAACAAAATATAAATGTCTTCCCGAATTTCACATGTTTCACAGTAGCGCTGATGCAGCTCAATTCATTTCCATGTGTCATGGCATCAACTTCCATTTTAGTTATGTTAAAGCAACAATACTCCGTAGGAATTAGTCTCATATATAAAAATCTCCATTATTCCTTGACCAACAGTATGCTTTCCCTTCCAAGATTTATATGCAAATGATCACGTCACAACAGGACAATAGTAATCAATAGAGACAATGGACAATGGACTGGTAGCGCAACTGTCATTTCTAATCAATATGATACATTTCAAATAGCATGAGGTGAATTTTGTTGGGATTGGCCTTGAACAACCTATCAGATACACAATATAACTGTTTCTGAAAAGGTAAAATGCATTGTCTACAACACCTGAAGTGGACCTGAAATTTTGACTCCTGACGATCAAATACATTACACAATGCAGCGATCATGTAACAAGATAGAAAATTCTCATCCGCTCATCTGTCAAACCTTCCTTCATCATACACTCAAGGGTTCGGCGCTGATCTCGCCTTCCAAAACAAGTTCTGGGAAACACCGGCTACCTTTATTAAATATAGTATCATTGCATTCACGTACTGCATAAATGCTTCGTGAAATCTGTAACGCGAGTAAATGAGATATTATCATAGAGCAAAATATCATATCCATAGCTATCATACTGAAAAAGGGGTATATATCCCACCATACCAGGTTGCATCGTGCAACAAGCTGCTGCTCGATCTTGTATATCAGTTCTCGCATCCGCCGTTTCCGCCCTGGCAATCTTCCGGTCTTCATCGGACTTGGTAGCAAGGTCAGTGACCACATAATATTCCGGGATTCCCAACAATCTGAGATGAATCGGAAATAATCAGCTGTTTACGATCACGTAGAGTCTGTGTCCCTCTGTCGATAAATCAGTTGCAAAATCAACTTCACCGTACTGTAGATCCTGTACTGGTCACGTTAATATGGCTCAAACCGCCTTCATTTCACCGTAAAGTTATGCTGTAATGTTGCCGTCTCTTTTACATGGGAACTCCTTTCCATGGGAACTCTTTTCGTGTTAAACGGGCAATGTTTGATTATCTGATCCAGCAAATCAGTATTATCTCTCTGGAAGAGTCAAATTTTGCATGGAGTATCGTCCAATTTTTTCCTGTACGGACTGCCTGTCCATGTCAACTATGCCGGAAAGAACGCACAACGCCGTTTGATTAAGCGGCCATATACTCCGGTAAGGATCGAAATCTGCAAATGGTTGTTGAAGACGTACAGACAAACTGATGGAGTATAGCGACACCAGGCTATATGGATGAAACACGGGGTCTAACACTGTCGTGTGTTAATGCTTAGCAAACCGCTGACGAGATGGCCTGACCATACAACTGTCCTCTATTTAAACCAGAAACCCCCGCCAATGTTATAACAGCTCACAGGACGCCCACCTGTTATAACATTTCACACCTCCACATGTGATTCTTGCTCCCCCAGGAGAAAGTAATTTCGTGCTATTTCCTCCTGTCAAGCGCAAGAAATTATATGTTGTTTGAGATAAGAAAAATGTTCTATATAGGACTAAATCAACGATTAACCAAATTTCTGAAGACATCTCATGGCCACCATTTCAAATCCATGTGTGAACCGTTACACCTAGGATTATGTGAAGTTCACTGCAATGCAAAAAAGGGATAAGATCCTAATGGAGGAAGAGTCACACCAGAAGCTGTCCCTTCTCCCACCAGTCCTGGTAGGTTTAATGTCAGCAGCTAGAGGCTGTCCTAGCTTATTATTTTAGGTTTTATGTGTGGTCCAATGAACAATATGTGCTGCCACCTGTGCTTTTAATGTTGCAGTATGAATCACCCTCATATTTTCTGGTGGATCAGTCAATACAATATTTAGTGGATGTATAGGACAGCCATATTGGAAAATGAAAGAAAATACAATTAGATGAACGAAAAGACTTAGATTTCTTGATGCTTTAATTCTCAGCCATTCTATCCCAACAATATCACGAATTAAGGAGATGTCTGGTGAAATAGGCGGCCATTATATTTTTGACATTTTGGGGGTCAAATACACAAATACAGCTTGGCATACGCCATTTTCAGAATCAGCAGGTCCAAATTTTGTAAAAAAAAAAAGAATTAAAAAAAACATTATACCACATTCTACCCACAAATGCCTTAATATCTACTTTCCAGAGCTCTTTTCCGATTTTGGGTCTAGTAAAAAGAGCAGATTTCCGATCCTGTTAGCACAGGTACATGCTCAGATGAAACCGGCGTTCACTTCGGAAGTGTCACTTCAGTGGCCATAAAGATGTCGTGTAATGCCCTGCTGTCAGATGTACATACGCGTAGTAAATGATACCGAAACTACATATATTACATATGGCTGCCACTTTGAATTTCTCACGATTCCAATCTGATGGATAAGGATCCACAATAACCCAAGTGTGTTCAGATATAAAGGAAGCTCGCCTTGTTTAACAGTTACAATTAGTAGCTATATGTATGGGCAACTTTGACTACTTCAGAGTAAGTTTTGGATGAAATTTACGGGGCGCCATATTGAATTTTCCCATGATCATTTGCACCAGTGATTATGCAGATATTTTCAAAATGAGCCCACTTGAATAAACTATCAAGTGTTAAAGATTGAGCGAGCTTCAATCTTCAATTACTAAGCTTTCACGAAAAGTTTGATAAAATATCCTGATTTGAACCCACGTGACCTATTTGGCCTAAAAATGACCTTTAAGGTCAAAAGTGAGAATGTCATCCGGTCACATCTCAATCCCCACAACATGTGGAGTTGATTAAGCGTGGATGATTGCTTTTAACACGCGATGCCATCACAAGTGTGTTTTCATCTCTTGGCTGGCCTACTATAACGAAGGCAACTCTCACGAGAGAATCCCAACTCTGTTGACCCAATTCTTGGTTATCTCTCCTGTTTCAAACATTTTCCCTGAATAGGTACGAACACCCCCCCTTAATTGTTAATTGATATTTCAGAGCATTACAAGCGTCTAGTCCGTCATTCATAATCCAGCCGTCGTCCATTAGAGAATATCCGCGTCCATAATCCATAGACCTATTCCATTTCCATATAACAGTATTAGCACCAAATTCAAAAAGACAATCATAGTATACATAAACATAGGCTTGCTTCCTGCAAGAGAGAAGCGGTCAACAGTTTTCAATGATGCCGGCAAGACATCATGATGTTCCAAAAATATCAAATCCGTATCGCTGATCAGTATTCTTAATCCATAATATTCGTTGTAAAGTCGTCATCTAAAGAATGATGTATCTCAGTCACGCTTTGATTGTGACTGTTCATATGAGTACCATGAGGATCTTGAAGTACATGGGTTCATACGGCCCCTAGCCCCGGGTTAAGCGGAATTAGACACAAGTTACGAAACGTAGCGCCATAGATCTTGCACGCTACGTTCGTACTTTGCTATCAGCATGCGATATGTATCGCCAAATCTGAGAAACTTTGAGTGGAGGCGCTTGGTGGAATAGCCCTGTTTTATAAGTTTCTGCAACAATGTTTTGTGACGTTGATTAAAATCATCACATTTAACACAGGATCTAGCAAATGCTACTAAGCGAGATATGTATACGCCATATGCAGGTCCCACTGGAATATTACTATCCAGATAGGGATAGTTTACGATGTCGAAATTGTAATCATCTCTTTTGTCATAAAGTCGACGAGAGAGAATGCCCGCTTCATTTTTATAGAGATAGAGATCTAAATAAGATGTGCCTGTAGGGCTATCTGTAGTTTCCTTCAAATCCAGTGAAGGTGGATATATATCCTTCACTGCGTCATTTATATAGCGATTATCCACAGCGAGAAGATCGCCTATATAGCGTTTGGTGAATGAGAAGGAACGGGCTTTGAATGGATCGGTTTTTGAAAGCGCCTGCATATAGTCATATTCATAAGAGAACAGATACAGGTCAGCCAACAGGGGTGCACAATTAGTACCCATTGGAATACCTATATGCTGCTGATATATTGTGTTGCCAAATTTCACATAGATATTTTTAATGAGAAATTCAAGCAACTCTATAAACAAAGAAACATCCCATGAATGATATCTCTTGTATGTAGTCGAGCTAAAGAATGCTTTATGGCTTCCAACATTAATATATCTACGATCAGTTTTCTTGAACACGTACGGGTCAAAGGTGACGTCCCTTAATAGGCCTACAGATTCCATTCAGTTAACTGACATCTCCGGGAATGCATCTTTGGGGTAGGCTTATTGAGATAGGTGTGGTCATATTTTCTTGTGGATTTTACTATGTGGTGTGGGTACTTGATTTCTCTGTCGCACGGTGTTGAAGACGATGAGAGGGTCTCGTGGCCATTGGATGACTTTCGCTGAAAAGTTATCCTGCGCATGCGCAGTGAATAGGCAGATCTGGGTGAACATTTTGGGGTCAAGATGGTCTAAACGTGGCCCAATGAGTCGTGTGAGGTGTCAGTGTGTAGCACACGTGGGAGAGCGTCAGACTGCATGGGTGTGGAGTGAAAGTAAGGCCATGGCCCGCATGCGCAGTGGAAAAAGAGCATTGGAATGGACGTTTTGGGGTAGGAATGGACCAATATTGGTCCGAATGGTGTGAGGTATCATTTTTTAAATCGGGTTAAACAGTATTTTATTTCCATAATGTGTAAAATGGCCTCTACAACCCCTCTCCCCGAGGTATCAGTTTGTAGTATAAATATCGTCAATCTGCGCATGTACAGACAGACAACTGTGAGAAATGACACTTGATTGGACGTTTTGGGGTCGAAACGGCCCAATATTGGTCCGAATGGGTCGTATTGGGTATCACAGTGAAACACTCGTGGGGGAGCGTCCGACTGGATGGGTGTATCGTGGAAGTGAAGCTATGGCGCGCATGCGCAGTAGAAAGGGGGCATTGGAATGGACGTTTGGGGTCGAAGTGAACCAATATTGGTCCGAATGGGCCGTGGGAGGGGTCATAGTGAAGCAACTGTGGGGGAGCATCCGCTTGGATGGGTGAGTCGTGGAAATGCCGTCCATCTGCGCATGCGCAGCGCGCCAAGGTGCGTCGGAATGGACGTTTTGGGTTCGAGATGGACCAATATTGGTCCAAATGGGTCGTGGGAGGTGTGAGTTTGAAGCACTCGTGGAGCAATTATTTTCTTACAATTTCTTAAAATTTTGAGAAAATTAAGAAATTGGAAGGTTTTTCTGATTTTTTCTTGTTTCAGAATAAAATCATATCTTACTGACAAGACAAAAATTTAAACAGATTTATAAACTTTGGAAATGCCCAATAACTGCCAGGAACTATCCCCCAAAACGTCATAATAATTATTTTTTGGAACTTTCTAAACATTGTATCACAGAGGGAATAATGTATTTCCCCTATTTAAGAAATTCAAGAAAATCTAAGAAATTTCAAGAAATTTGCAAGAAAATATTTTTTTACTGTGAGGTCATTAAGACCAAAGAAACCCTTTATATACTACTAACAAACGAATTATATCCGTTAAACGCAGTAGAACCAAAGAAAGCCGCATGAGTAGTGTAAAAAGGATCGTCGAAAGACAAGAACACGGGTGAGTGAGAAGATTTTGAACGTCGCTTTCAACATTTTTTCAGTCATTTGGGACGTTGCTTGCGTTCAGTCGAATTCTTTTCTTGTGAGTTCTCCAATTGATGCCATTTTAAAGGCGGAACTGTCTGTTAGTATTTTCAGGGAGAATTTTCACAGGTTTACTCACTTGAAGGATGTAGAACAACTGGTTTCATTGCTCTAATGTAGAACTGCTACAATTCTACCGATGGATTTGGATAGTGATTGTATCATAAAGTGTTATCGACGCGGATATTCCGCGGAGGACAAAGGCTGTTTTTCGATTGTCGGATAGCACGTCGTAGTGACGTTTACATTGAAAAGAAACTCCTCTAGCCGTTACGTTACTTTTTCCAATTCTGCATGTTTCGAACAGAAACATATTCAGGTTTATACTGCAGACTTTGAGAGTCCAAAGTGACGTAAAACAGGGTCGACGCATTTATGGTTACATTTTAGCATGGATTTTGCAATACATCTAAAATGTGACAGCTTGATTAATGGCGGCTATGGTGACAATGAGAGTAGAACCGTTTTGGTTTAAGGTTTCATATTTTAAATATATTTAAAAATCCATTTTAAATTGTATACACCACCCTCACCCCACTCCCCAAAAGAGACTCAAGTTTAAATGTCAGTCGACGCTGTTTTACGCAAGCTCCCCAGAGCGCATGCTCCGTTTCACAAGCTCCCTCCACTATGACCCTGCCAAGATGAACAGTACAACGTGGTTATGACGTATAGGGAAAAACCCACGCCCGCACTGTTCAGTTTGTATCCGACCGAACAACTCCTTCAGTCTGCTCATGGGCGAATTACTTTTCATATGCTCTGCCGATATAAACGGGGAAAATAATCTCTAGATTCGTTTTAACAACAAGTTAACAGAGGTATAATGTAGAATTGAAGAGAAATCGGAATGTTTGACAAACATCGCTTTTACTATATATGATGTCACTTCCGGCAGTGTGTTGCTCGGGCGGGAATCGTGTCCGAAAATATAACTGATGACTGGGTTATCATTATGCCCCAGTGAGCTGGTTGTGTTTTACGTTACTCTTGACGCTTAGAGCTCACAATATAAAATTTCCGTATTTCTCTGTACGATATACTGCAATTTTTACAGAAATTAAATACATTATATGTTGTCTTCACTAACGTAAACGTAACCAAGGTAACTGCTCTTTCAGTTTCGCATCATCATATTGAAGAGGGGAACGGTGGAGACTGAATTATCCTTCCTGGAATGGGGGAATGAAATCAGATGTTTACAGTTTACGTTGTTCCTGTCTGAAATTTTAGATGCTGAGGAGACCCTTTGACAGCAACCTTTAATTTATATGGTAAACGGACAAGTGTGTCAAATATAGCTCCAAAAATTATATCAATAACGGGTATACCAATTGTTGCGCTATTGTATACAGTCATGATATCTTTTCGGACTGTTAAACCCCAGTTCCCCATATGAAATACAAGTAGTATATAGACGGCATTTCACCGCTCATTTTTCTGGCGTAACAATCGCCTCTAACAATAGTGTATTATTTAACATGGCGGAGAGGTAGTTTGAAGTAGGGAATGTGTATCTGGAACCTCTGGCTCCGCCGCTAACAATCGCCGCTAACAAGGGAATACAATGTCCGGTCATCTCCGGCAATATCCGGCCCTCTCCGGGGCAGTAGATAGCCTTTATCTGCCTTAGACAGGCCGCCGTCTTCTAATAACGTTGGGCCGATTGACGACAGGCTTTTAATAATGCCGACCTTCACTGTAGCGGCGATGTCGTGACCTGTTGACGTGTATTTGTGACGTTATGCAACAATCGGATTAACAATTCCATTATAACGTGGTAAGGTGACGTGTAAAATTCTGTTGTGAAGTTACGGACTGACGCGGACCGACAGACACTCTCGTCAAGCTGTACAGTCTGTTCTTGACAAGGCCTGAAGGTCGATAAAAGAAACAATCTTTTACAGAATATCATTATATAACATCATCAGTTAACAAATCCCAAAGCAAGATGAAACAGACGCCCATCTTGAGCGATAGTTGTCACATTGATCTGTAGCACTCCCTCTACGCATCGAGCCATTTCATAAACACTCCATGTTGAAGGTATGGGCTCAAATTTGGCCGCCCCTACGTCTTTTCATTAGTAGGTGCTGGTCATGCGCAGTGGATGGGTACTAGTTTATATCTGCCTTTCCGAAGCATCAAATGGAATGCACAGGGTCCCCGACAATATTGCCATTTATTTGCCCATGTTAAATGGAAAGTGTGGGACCCTCAGTTTCTCCATACAGTGGGAGAATGAAAAAGGTCCCAGCGAGAATTGAACCTGGGTCGCTTTATTTAGAGGCAGACACGTTATCCATTACACCACGAGTCATATGCTACAAACCAAGGTTGAAAATAGCATATATGTGTCTACCACTATCACTATATGGCCCATAATGGCGCACTGGACAATGTTGAACCTAATGGGAAACCCACACATGCTCATTGCAGTATGGGTTGTGGGATCTTGTTTTTGACGTCTCACCACGTAGAACACGATGGGCGGAGTCCCGAAGCGATTGGTTGAGTTTTTTTTGAAAAAGTCACTGTGCGAATGCGTAGTGGGTAAATAGCGATGGGTGGACTTTTTGAGGGCGACAGGGGCCCCTAGTGGTCCGATGGGTTCTAGTGTGGTATCATTGTGAAGCATACGTGGAGGAGCATCCGACGGGATAGGTGTGACGTGGAAATGACGCCATTCTGCGCATGCGCAGTAGACAACGTGTATGGAAATAGACGTTTTGGGGCCGAGAGGGGCCTCTGGTGGCCCGATTGGGTCGAGTGATCTATCAATGTGAAGCATACGTGAGGGAACATCCGGCGGGAGCGATGTGACGTGGAACTAACGTCATTCTGCGCATGCGCAGTAGACAGAGTGTATGGAAATAGACGTTTTGGGACCGAGGTGGGTCCCTAGTCGACCGATTGGGTCGAGTGAGGTGTCAAAGTGAAGCGCTCCTCCAGGGCGATCAAGTCATGGGTGGGTGCATGTAAATTTAGGATTTATCCCGAAAATATAAAAAGCGGGACTTTACCCTTACAATAGGGGAAAACCCGTATCAACCATGTCCAAAACGGCTAATATCGGCCTCCGGCTTATCGGGGCCTGCCCTGCCGACAGAGGTAGGGTGGGGGAGTGGGTGTATGTGAATTGAGGATTTGTCTCCGAAAATATGAAAAAATCGGACAACGGACTTCACCCATACAATAGGGGAAAACCCCTATCAACAATGTCCAAAAGGGCTAATATCGGTTTCCGGATTATCGGGGCCTGCCTATCAAGTCATGGGTGGTGTATGTAAAATGAGGACCTGTCCCCGAAAATGCAAAATACGGAACACGGACTTTACCTCTACACTAGGGGCCGGATTCGCACGTTTGCATCTATACGGGGAAATGCCTGTATGGGGTATGGGGGTGGTCATTTTTTGTGGATTTTACTATGGGTTGTGGAGTCTTGTTTTTCACGTCTCACCACGTAGAACATGATGGGCGGGGTCCCGAAGCTAAGAGGTGAAATCTTTCGAAATGTTCACGGAGGTCTGGATAGGTCCATAGGCCTACTGGCTCAGTGGATAGGTCCATATCACACATGTTCATTGCGATAGGGGTTGGATAGGCCCTTAGACCTACTGGCTCAGTGGGATAGGTCCATACTGGACAATTCACATCTGTTCATTGCGATATGGGTTGTGGGGTCTTGTTTTTCACGCCTCACCACGTAGAACACGATGGGCGGGGTCCCGAAGCTGAGCGGTGAAATTTTTCGAAAAGTTCACGGAGATCTGGATAGGCCCATAGGCCTACTGGCTCAGTGGATAGGTCCATATCACGCATGTTCATTGCGATAGGGGTTGTGGGATCTTGTTTTTCACGTCTCACCGCGTAGAACACGATGGTCGGGGTCCCGAAGCTAAGCGTTAAACTTTCTTGAAAAAGTCACTGTGCGCATGCGTAGTGGGTAAATAGCGCTGGGTGGACGTTTTGGGATCTAGGTGAGCCCATAGTGGTCCGATGGTGTCGTATGAGGTCTTATTTTGAAGCTCTCGTGGAGGAGCATCCGACTGGAAAAATGTATCGTCCGTTTTCAATATTCTGCGCATTCGCAATCTGGCCGTAACATAGAAAGCAGGCATTTGGGGGGTGCGTGGGGGTGTATTTGGGGTAGAGATGGACCACAATTGGTAAAAATGGGTCGTGGGAGGTGTCAAAGTGAAGCTATTTGAGGTAGAGATGGATCACTATTGGTCCGAATTTTGTAGCTCTCGGGGTGTAGACCTCGATTTGAGGGATGTCCACAGCATCTGTGAAGTCGTCGGTGACGTCATCAGTACGAGTAGTAGCGATCCATGTACATATACTCTGTGCATGTCCATGTATTCTTCGCATATCCCTGTACATGTACTGTGTGCCTATACATGTACTATGTGCCTGTACATGTAATCTGTCCATGTACTTATACTCTGCCAATGTACATGTTCCTTGTCCATGTACATGTACTCTGCGCATGTCCATGTATTCTGTGCACATCCATGTACATGTACTATGTGCCTGAACATGTACTGTGTGCCTGAACATGTAATCTGTCCATGTACATAAACTCTGTCAATGTACATGTTCATTGCCCATGTACAGGTACGGGTCAGATTCTGCTGGTGGACTGTCAGTCCCGAGAGTATTATACAATATATATCCAGTATTATACCTTATCTGTGCTGCGTTATACACTATATGTCTTGTGTTATACAATACTTGTCCTGTATTATACCATAACTGTGCTGTATTATACCATATCTGTGATGTATTATACAATATCTGTCCTGTATTATACCATATTTGTGCTGTATTATACAATATATGTCCTGTATTATACAATATCTGTCCAGTATTATACCAAATCTGTGCTGCATTATACCTTATCTGTGCTGTACTATACCATATGTCCTGTATTGTACCATATATGTCCTGTACTATAATATATATGTTCTGTATTATACAATATTTGTCCTATTATACCATATCTGTCATGCATTATACCATACCTTTGCTGCATTATACCATATCTGCCCCGCAGTATACCAAATCTGTGCTGTATTATACCATATATTTCCCGAATCATACCATATCTGTGCTGTATTATACAATATCTGTCCTGTGTTATACAATATCTGGCCTGCATCATACCAAATCTGTCCTGTATTGTACCATATTTGTCCTGTATTATACAATATAGGTTCTTTATTATACCCAATCTGTGCTGTATTATACCAAATATGTGCTGTATTATACAGTATGTCCTGTATTATACCAAATCTGTGCTGTATTATACAATATCTGTCCTGTATTATACAATATGTTCTGTATTATACAATATTTGCCCCTATTATACTATATCCGTGCTGTATTATACAATAGCTGTGATGTAATATACAATATCTGTCCTGTATTATACCATATATGTGCTGTATTATACAATATCTGTCCAGTATTATAACAAAGCTGTGCTGTATTATACCAAATCTGTGCTGTATTATACAGTATCTGTCCTGTATTATACCAAATCTGTGCTGTATTATACAATATCTGTCCTGTATTATACAATATGCTCTGTATTATACAATATTTGCCCCTATTATACTATATCTGTGCTGTATTATACAATATCTGTGATCTAATATACAATATCTGTCCTGTATTATACCATATCTGTGCTGTATTATACCATCTGTCTTGTGTTTACAATATATCCGTGCTGTATTATACAATATCTGGCCTATGTTATACCATATCTGTGCTGCATTATACCATATCTGTCCTGTATTGTAACATATGTCCTGTACTATACAATATATGTTTTGTATTATACCATATCTGTCATGTATTATACCATATCTGTGCTGTATCATACCATATCTGTCCTGTATTTTACCATATCTGTCCAGTATTATAGCGAATCTGTGCTGTATTATACCATATATGTTCTGTATTATACCATATCTGTCCTGTATTAGACAATATCTTCCCTGTATTTAAGAAATATATGTAAGCTTTCCGTCCTCTAACTGTTCAGATAATGGACGGTAAAACGGATGGACATGTAACCTGTCCATGTGCATGCTCTCTACACATGTCAATGTACATGTACTCTGCACATGTCCATATACATGTACTGTGCATCCATGTCCACGTACTTGTGCCTTGCGCATGTTCATATTCATGTACTCTGTTCATGTACTATGCGCATGTTCAGGCACATATACGTTGTCCATGTACAGGTAACCTATCCATATACATGTTCCTTGTCCATATGACGTCACAGATGCTGTGGACATCCATCAAATCGGGGTCCACCGATGTACATGTACTCTTTTTTTTCTTTTTTTTATTAACGCTCTTTTTCCAACTCATTTACAATCATACACAAGGGAGAAAGAGAATTAAGCTTTAACGTCGCATTCAGCAATATTTCAGCTATATAGCGACGACCAAACAAAATTCTAAGTAATCAATTAAAAAACTCGGTAAACTAATGCGTTAAAACAGGTACAAACATTAAAATTTGTACAATAAACCAATCTCTCTCAAATAATTTAAAATACAATCCTCTTTCACTCTGCTAAAAAGATCTTCCAGCGTAGCTGCTCGATAAAAAGTATCTCTTACAATCTTAAAATCTATGCAGTCTATGAGAATATGTTTCACCGTGAGATCTTCATGGCAAGGTATACACCTTGGAATCGGCTCCTGTTTTAGTAAATATTCATGAGTTAATCGTGTGTGACCGATCCTACATCGTCTGATCATGGCCTGGTCGAAACGCTTATGACTGTTCAGATGAGTATAACCAAACGTTTTTTTGAACTCGTGAAGTTTGTTATTTTCCATAGTATCCCATAAAGATTGAAACAGCTTTCTGACATAAGCGCAGATAGATGGTCTGAAATCGGTGTATGGGATTCCAACAGGATCCACTTCTTCATCTAGAGCTGCCTTGGCCAATCTATCAGCTTCAGTTTTGCCTTTGATGTCAACGTGAGTAGGCACCCAGCAAAACACAATATCTATCTGTTGATCAAATCTGGTGTCATATAATTGTAGAATTTTCAAGATGGTGGGATGAGTTGAATTTCCACTTCTAATTGCTTTAAGGCATGATAGTGAATCTGAGAATATGACATATCTTTTCCTTCTAGTGGATCCAATACCTTCTAAAGCTGATAATAGAGCTTTTGCTTCTGCAGTAAAAATGGAACTTTTACCTGGCAGACGATACGTTTTAGTTTTGGAAGTAAAGATAGTAGCACATGCTACTCTCTCACCATCTTTAGAACCATCTGTATAAATAGCCTGATGTGATCTGTATTTCTCTCTCAGTAGACCAAATTCTTGTGTATACACGAGCTGGCTCGTGTCTGCCTTTTTATATTTAGTCAGTGAAATATCTACTTCTGCCGTGGCTAACTGCCATGGTGGAGTTGCCAAGAGCTCGTTAGGTAAAATTTGACTAACTTTAATACCAGCTGTTACAAGGTGTGGTTTCATACGGATTCCAAGAGGTGGAATAATCGAGGGTTTCTTTGAATAGAAATCTGCGTACTGAGGGTTGAAAACACAGTTATATGCAGGATTTGAGTGGTTCGAACGCAATTTTGTGATATATTGCAGCGATAATTTAATTCTTCGAAGTTCTAACGGAAATTCATCCTCTTCGACATACAAGCTTTCTTTGGGTGATGTTCTGAACGCACCGAGGCAAAGTCTTAGTCCTTGATGGAGAATAGGATCTAGCTTTGCCAAGTTTGACTTGCTTGCACCATTGTAAACAATAGAACCATAATCAAGTTTGGAACGAACAAGTGATCGATATAAATGGAGAAGAGTTTTCTGATCTCCCCCCCCCCCCACTTATAGCTTGCAACTACTTTCAACAAATCTAGAGCTTTCGCGCATTTGGCTTTTAAGCAATTTATATGTGATTTGAATGTTAGACGTTGATCAAACAATATGTCTAGAAATTTGACCTCTTTTACCACTTTGATTTCAGTTCCGTCTAATTCAAGTTCTGGATCTTTGTGCTGAAAATATTTTCTGCAAAAGTGTATACAATTTGTCCTAGCTTTGGAGAATTTGAAGCCATTTTCTAGACACCATTTCTGAATTCTGTTTAGACAAAGTTATAATGGTCTCTCAATATTGTGTATGCTTTTCCCACTACACGATATATTGAAATCGTCTACAAAAAGTGATCCACCAATTGATTTATTCAGAACTGCAGCCAAGCTGTTGATCTTGATACTAAACAGAGTAGTAGACAAAATACTGCCCTGTGGGACACCCTGGTCTTGATCAAAATGATCAGACATAGACACCTATCATTCAAAAAGTTGGAAATAAAAACGGGTAAACGGCCTTTTAATCCCATATTTTGAAGATTGCCGTGTTTCCATGTAGTATCGTAGGCTTTTTCTAAATCAAAAAAGATAGAAACTACATGTTCGTTCTTGGCGAAAGCATTCTTAACATACGAATCTAATCTGACTAAATGATCAATGGTACTTCTATTTTTACGGAAACCAGCCTGAATATCAGTAAGTTTCTTTTCAGTTTCCAGGTACCAAACAAGGCGATCATTCATCATGCGTTCCATTGTTTTGCAGACACAGCTAGTCAGTGAAATCGGACGATAATTACCAGGATCTGTATGGTCACGACCAGGCTTTGGTACTGGTATAAGTATGGCATTGTGCCATGACGGAGGAAAGTCTTCTCTATACCAAAGTCTATTGATTTCTAGAGATGATTCCGGTAGATGTTTCAAAAGCTGATAATGAATATTATCAGGGCCTGCAGCAGCATCATTAGCTTTAGTGAGAGAAGCATGAAGTTCTTCAATTGCAAACGAAGCGTTATAGCCTTCATGGTTACCAAAGGGGAATTTAATTTCGTTTTTCTCTTCTCTTTTTTGGAAACTTTGGAATTTAGGTACATAATTTTCCGATGAAGAGTTTTTGGCAATTGTTTCTCCTAATTTATTTGCAATTTCTACTCTGTCAGTAATCACCTGATTTCCGTCGTTGAGATGATGAACGCTGGACTTGGAGCTTTTACCTTTTATTCTTTGGATCATATTCCAAACTTTTGTTATAGGAGTATGAGTATTTATCTTAGAAACATAATTTCTCCAAGAATCTCGTTTATTCTGTTTCATGGTCTACGAGCTTTAGCTCTTGTAACTCTGAGATCTTTCAAATTTTCAGGATTAGGATGTCGGCGGAAATATCGTTCAGCCTTCTTCCTACTTTTCCTTGCTTCTTGCAGTCATCATTAAACCAAGGTTTCTTAATATGTGCAACTCCTGAAGATGTGGGAATGGTTTGGTTGGCAATTTCTATCAGCATATCTGAGAATAACTGTATAGGATCTGGAGCATCAGAGAAGGAGACTGCAAGTAGTTTTTGTGAACAAAGCTTTCAAACTCGGGCCAGTTTGCTTTCTTGAAATTAAACCTTGTGGAATGAGGGTCATCAGCTGAATAAATAGCTTTTAGGATAGTGGGAAAGTGACAGGAACAGACAAGGAAAATTCTTCAAGAATAGGCAGGTCGCAAAGTGAGATATCTAATGCTGAATAGGTTCCATGAGCTGAGGACAAATGTGTATAAGAACCATCATTAAAAATACACAAAGAATTATTTGATATAAAATTTTCAAGAATTTTACCTTTACAATTGTCTTCATTATCCCAGAGGATATTACGACCGTTAAAATCACCCATCATTAAACAAGGTTTCGGGAGCTGATCGTAAAGATCTTGAAGTTCACTAATCCGGAGACTACCAGAAGAAGGTATGTACACTGTGCATAATGTGAAAACAGAATTCAAGGTAATACGAACTGCTACAGCTTGTAAATCTGTCACTAAATCAACAGGACTGTGTAAAACACCCATTTTAACCAATATTGAAGAGACGCCTCTAGCTTTTCCATTTTCGTCTGAAGCGTAGGAATGATAAGGTGTGTATTGGCGAAATTTAAATTTATCTTTATCTGCTTTCTTCAGAAAGATCTCGTTGAGACAAAAAGCTGATGGTTCATAATCTTGAGTTAATAATTGGAGTTCATTCAAATTTGGCAAAACTCCTCTGCAATTCCACTGAATGATAGTTGGTGACTGAGCCATTTTTAATCTGTATAAACAAATAATATACAAAACTGCCCAAGCTAAGATATATAAGGTTAACTTAGCGTATGTTAACGTTTTGTTTTGGGTAATTCTTTTTTAACTTTCTTTTTATTTTTCATTTCTTCTCTCTCATCTTTTTTACTTTTCTTCTCATAAACTTCTTTCTCTCTCTCTTGTCCCAACAAGTCCGACCTTTGGTCCAAGGAAGTCTCGCCTTTTAACGGACGATCATTACCCTCATGATACTCCTCATCAGAAAGCATGGATGACTCGTTGGTAGGAGTGGAGGTAGTATCGACTATTTTAGACTCTTTGCCTGTTTCGCTATCTAGGGAATTCTCTTTCTCCTTTTCCTGATTCGAGGTAGTTTCATCACTACAAGATTGTTGATTACTTTCTTCCTCTGTGAATTCATTCATGACTTCCTCATTCGGTGTGAAGTTTACGTCTACACCAGAGTGAATAGGATTAATGAAGGAATCCACAGACGGCACAGGTGTATCCCAAACATACACAATAATATAATGGACATCATGGACAGAAAAAAACACACAGAAGAACTTAAAAAAACCACATCCTCGCCTTCAAGATCTTTACATAACACACATGAATTTGAGAAGAATATTTCTTTGCTTTTGCGCCCATATAAACCAGGTGTACATGTACTCTGCGCATGTTTGTGTGCATGCCAGTGCTCCTTCATTATATACCCTTCTGTACGCAGTAAAATACGCCACACGCCAGTGTTTCTTCCATATATGGCATGCTGTACACAGTAAAATACGCTCCATGTCAGCGCTCCTTCCATATATACCATGCTATACACAGTAAAATATTCCTCATGCCAATGGCCCTTCCATATATACCATGCTGCATACAGTAAAATACGCCCCATACCAGTTCTTCCATATATACCATGCTGAACACAGTAAAACCGCCCCACGCCATTGCTCCTTCCATATATACCATGATGTATACAGTAACATATGCCCCATTCCAGTGCTCCTTTTATATATACCATGTTGTACATAGTAACTTACGCCCCATGTCAGTGCTCCTTCCATATATACCATGCTGTACACAGTAACATATGCCCCATGTCGGTGCTCCTTCCATATATAGCATGCTGTACACAGTGAAAAAGACGCCCCATGCCAGTGCTCCTTGCATATATACCATCCGGTGAACAGTAAAGTACACCCCATGCCAATGCTCCTATCGTACATACCATGCTGTACACAGTAAAATAGGCCCCTGTGTTAGTGCTCCCTCCATGTATACCATGCTGTACACAGTAAAATACGCGGCATGTCAGTGCTCCTTCCGTATATACCATGCTGTATACAGTAAACTATGTCTCATGCCCGTGCTCCTTCCATATTTACCATGCTGTACACAGTAAACTACGCCCCATGTCAGTGCTCCTTTCGTTAATATCACGCTGTACACAGTGAAATACGACCCATGTCCGTGCTCCTTGCATATATACCATCCTGTGAACAGTAAAATACACCCCATGCCAGTGCTCCTATCGTATATACCATGCTGTTCACAGTAAAATAAGCCCCTGTGTCAGTGCTTCTTTCATGTATACCATGCTGTACACAGTAAAATACGCCGCATGTCAGTGCTCCTTCCGTATATACCATGCTGCACACAGTAAAACTATGTCTCATGCCCGTGCTCCTTCCATATATACCATGCTGTACACAGCAAACTACGCCCCATGTCAGTGCTCCTTTCGTTAATATCATGCTGTACACAGTGAAATACGCCCCATGTCCGTGCTCCTTGCATATATACCATCCTGTGAACAGTAAAATACACCCCATGCCAGTGCTCCTATCGTATATACCATGCTGTTCACAGTAAAATAGGCCCCTGTGTCAGTGCTCCTTCCATGTATACCATGCTGTACACAGTAAAATATGCCCCAGAATAGGGAGCAGACTACATGTACATTGGCATGTGTACAGAGCATGCACATAGACAGGTTACTTGTTGATGTACATGGATATGCACATATTACGGAGCAGACTACATGTACATTGGCATGTGTACAGAGCATGCACATGGACAGGCTACGTGTACATGTACAAGAAACATGTACATGGACAGAGTGCATGTTCATTGAGAGAGAGAGAGAGAATTAAGGTTTAACGTCGCATTCAGCAATATTGCAGCCATAAAGCCACATGGACAGCGTGTATGTACAGGGACATGAAGAGAACATGCATGTTTGGACATGAACAGAGAACATGTATGCTTGGACATGAACAGAGTACATGTACATGGACAAGCACACAGTACATTTACATGGGCAAGGAACATGTACATTGACAGATTACCTGTACAGGCATATAGTACATGTTCAGGCACACAGTATATGTACATGGATATGCACAGAATACATGGACATGCGCAGATTACGTATACTCTATGTAATCTGTCTTTGATAATCTGTTTTGCAATTTTTGAAATGCGACCATCTTGCATTGAATTCATGTTCATTCAGGCATAGCACGACCTACAGGGTAATCGTTTTCACCGATTGTGGCGCTGGTCAAGCTGATGCTCAGTGAGAAATCTCGTTACAATCGCATAATTATCTTAGAAAATATTAGCCACTGTTTAGGGGGGCACTTACTTTTGTTGAGGTGTTTCTAACACAGGACAGATATGGTATAATACAACACAGATATGGTATAATTCAGGACAGATATGGTATAATAAAACTCAGATATGGTATAATTCAGGACAGATATGGTATAATAAATCTCAGATATGGTATAATGCATGACAGATATGGTATAATAGAGGACAAATATTGTATAATACAGGACAGATATGGCATAATGCAGGACATATATGGTACAATACAGGAGAGATACTGTATAATACAGCACAGATTTGGTATAATCAGAACATATATTGTATAATACTGGACAGATATTGTATAATACTGGACAGATATTGTATAATACAGCACAGCTATTGTATAATACAGCACAGCTATTGTATAATACAGCAGATATGCTATAACATAGGGCAGATACTGTATAATACAGCACATATTTGGTATAATACAGAACAGATATGGTATAATAGGGAGCAAATATGGTATAATACAGGACAGATATTGTATAATACGGGACAGGTATTCTATAATATTTCTATCCAATGTTTGTGTCGATTACCTTGAATACGGCTCCATATACGCGTCAGGCCGATATTGAACGGCAACAACAACATCGTTCTTGGTGTTAATGTAATCATTGTTATCAAAATAAGAGAAAGACTAAAATAAGAATATAAATACTGACAAGCTACATGTAATTTCTTACAATTAAGAATCAATCAACAATTCACAACGTTAAATGTGTGAAGTACTAGCCAGGTAAGCTGATTAACGCTACATCACCGCGATATATATATTATCAGGACACTGTGCTGTTCCCCCAAGGGTACATGTACATTGGCAGAGTATATGTGCATGGACAGATTACATGTACAGGCACATAGTACATGTACAGGGATATGCAAAGACTACATGGACATGCGCAGTATATATGTACATGGACATGCACAAAGTACATGTACTTTCGCTACTACTCGTACTGACGACGTCACCGAAGACGCCACAGATGCTGTGGGCATCCCCCAAATCGGGGTCTACACCCCGAGAGCTACAAAATGACACCTCACACGACACATTGGGACCAATAGTGGTCCATGTCTACTCCAAACACACCCCATGGCATGCTCCCCCAAAATGATCATTTTACTTACATTGTACTACACCCAACTGCGCATGTGCAGATTGACGCGACTTGCGATACAAAACACGACATTCTGACTACCCCACAAAAGATTCACTTTGACACCTCCCACGCCCCATTCGGACCAATAGTGGTCCTTCTCTACCCCAAACACGCCCACTCCTCCCCCCAAATGCCTGCTTTCTATACCACGGCCAGAATGCGCATGCGTAGAATATAGAAAGCGGACGATACATACATAGAGAGCTTCAAAATAAGACCTCATACGACACCATCGGACCATTAGGGGCTCACCTAGACCCCAAAACGTCCACCCAGCACTTTTTCCGCTACGCATGCGCGCGCAGTGACTTTTTCAGTGACTTAGCTTCGGGTCCCCGCCCATAGTGTTCTACGTGGTGAGACGTAAAAAACAAGATCCCTCAACCCATATCACAATGAACATGTGTGAATTGCCCAGTATGGACCTATCCACTGAGCCAGTAGGCCTATGGGCCCATCCAGACCTCCGTGAACTTTTCGAAAAATTTCACCGCTTAGCTTCGGGACCCCACCCATCGTGTTCTACGTGGTGAGACGTGAAAAACAAGATCCCACAACCCATATCGCAATGAACAGGTGTGAATTGCCCCGTATGGACCTATCCACTGAGCCAGTAGGCCTATGGGCCTATCCAGACCTCCGTGGTCTTTTCGAAATATTTCACCGCTTAACTTCGAGACCCCACCCATCGTGTTCTACGTGGTGAGACGAAGATAAAAAGACCCCACAGGCCATAGTAAAATCCACACAGAAAAATGACCACCCCCATACCCCATACAGGCATTTTTTTATTATTTATTGATGGCTCATCGAGTGCACTGTCATGCCCATCGAGAACCATTGGCTGTATGTTTCACTGTGACTTTTGAAGGTTCCCTGAAACGGCATATCACGTTGGACACACCGGTTCTCGTAAAATCACTGAAGTTAAGCGACTTTGAGCCCGGTCCAGACTTGCATGGGTGACCTCGTGCTGTACTGCTGGGCTGATAAGTGCCCAGGGTAATAGGAACTGAGGGCGATAATAGTTACTACGCTAATGACTCACCAGCGGTGTCATCTGGGAAAGTTGATGGTACCCACTGTCAATTAGAGACTGCTATATAATTCTCACGGTAGCACATAGGGCCCCCAAGTCATCTCTCGAGTACACATTTAAATCATATCAAACTCTACTTCGTAGGTCCTGTGACGTTAGTCACAATGCCATGTGAAAAAAAATTACTGTAAAGAATACAGCTCTATGCGATTTTTGTGAACGAGAGGAAGAATCCTTAGAACATTTATTCGTTGAGTGCGAATGTGCACACCCCTTTTGGAATAGTATCGCTGGATGGATAACGCCTGATGGGGAAGGCACTGTTCGTTTGACTTCGTTAAGTACAAACTATTCGGTGGAATAAGAAATACTGACAAGGCTATTAATACCATTGTTTTATTAGCAAAATGGTGTATTTACATGGCAGTGTGACTAACGTCACAGGGTAGGGTATGAATTAGACTCCGACACGCACTGAACTCTTGGAAATTCCCCCGCCCAAGTTGAAATCCTGCCTATGTTAAGATGGGCACACCAGCAATTTTCATCAAAAATCACCCGAAATTTTCATCAAAAGTAGGCCAGCTCAGAACTTGCTGGTAACAGTCCCCTAATGCACCTTCATGCAAAAAATCAAGGTTCTAATGTCAGCGGTTCTCCTTATTTTGTCGACAAAAAGATTCGGGAGGGACTCACTCACTGACTACCGGACAGTTTGCAGATGTAGCCTACTTCGTAACTGGTTGGAAAAAATAAAAGAAATAAACGAACAGAAACTAGTAAAAAAAACAGTGGTCAAATGTACAAAATCCAAGTAAAACAGCTGAATAAAACAGTTCAGAGCAACATAAAATAGGTCTGCTCTGTCCCAGATCAACTCGGGATATTAAACGCAAATGGCGGCGAAGAAGGTGAGTATCTAGACAGCCCGTATGACCGGAAATGAAGCGCCATCTATTTAACAGAAAGTGTGCCTGTCCATGGTCAGTACATGACTGATAGTGTATAACAAAGAACCGGACTGTACATGGTCTGAACATAACTCACAGTTGAAGTCTCGCGCGGACCGAAAGATCTTTAAGATTAAGCGACCGCCTATAACAGGTTCTAACTGATGGGAGTAATCCAGACAGTTTAGAATTGAGAACTTCGTGTTTTTCCGGATATATGAAGAAATCTGGCCAGCATTTGGAGAGTATTTTAAAATCAAGGGGAGAAATTCTGTCCTCTTTTTTATAAGAGTGACGGCTGAGGTTGGAATAGCATACTGTCTGATTATCTCTATTTTAATCTTTCTCGGTTTTCGAGCTAATACCCTCGTTTGACGAGAGCTCGAGTAAGGATATTGCATGCCATATAGAAATCGCAATCATTGTTACAGATTCGACGAAATCTCAAAAATTGAGATTTAACTATGCCAGGGAAAGTATAATGAGGATGGAACGAGATATGGTGCAGAAGGTGGTGGCTATCGGTGGGTTTTAAGTAAACTTTACTATCAAATAGCCCTGTGGATGCATACCGACTGCCTTTGTATATAACCACATCTAAGAACGGTACCAGAGTGCGTCTGCACATTATATTGAAGCTGAATGCTGGATTTATGGGAGTTAAGTATTTGAGCAAATTCTTTGAATTCCTCTATGGTACCAATCCTGAGTTCAAAAATATCGTCAATATATCTGACCCAAAGGTTTAATCGGACAATTGAGAACTTTTTCCAATCAGCCACGTAAATGTTAGCATACGCTGGTGCAAACCGTTTACCCATAGCTGAGCCCGTAATATTGTTGACGACCGAAACTGAAATCGTTTCTATTGAGAGATGTATCCAGTAACGTTAATACATGATCATCGTTCCTGGTTGGCGAAGGATGGCTTGACAGGGCTTCCGAAATAATGTTTAAACCTTCATCGGAATCGATGTTGGAGTAAAGGGACTCTACGTCCATCGTGCAGAGAAGAACATCCTCATCATGCCAATGCTCCAAGAGGCATTTTAACCCTATCTGACCTGGGCGATTTGGGGTGTACCGCAGCCTGGGGGGGGGGGGGCGGAAAGTGCCCTATATATTTTCGCTATCGCTAAGGCTAGAGGGCTGAAACTTACCACACTATATCTTTGGGTCAAGCCCTACAAGAAAATGTAAATAAAACCGCCATGATGACCTCACTGTGACGTCACCTTCAAAAAGAGCATTTTCGGACGATTTTTCGGTCAAAATCTTCGAAAAAAATTTATTTTTTATTTTTCTTCGCAAAAACTGCATGATAAATTAGTAAATAATAATCTGATATGAAATAAAATACGTTTTACCCACTTTTCCGTACAGAAAAGCAACAATTTTGAAGAAATATGACGAAAACATCATTTTTTCTGGTACCCCACATGGCCGCCATTTTGAATTTGCTCGTGCGGTTATGCAAATAGGCTCAAAATGACCCCAATATGATACCCTACAACGTCAGCTCTTCATTGTTTGGCGTTCCGGTGATATCGCAGAAAGTTTGGTAGGGGGCATTTTGCCCCCCCCCTAACCCAGGCCTGGTAGGGTTAATGGGGGAAGGGAGGGATGGGGAGCAAATCAGGGGGTGTTTTTTGGTGATGCTGAGACAAAAAACATTGTTACAGAAACTTATAAAACAGGGCTATTCCACCAAACGCCTCCACTCAAAGTTTCTCAAATTTGGCGATACATATCGCATGCTGATAAAAAAATACGAACGTAGCGTGCAAGATCTATGGCGCTACGTTTCGTAACTTGTGTCTAATTCCGCTTAACCCGGGGCTAGGGGCCGTATGAACCCATGTACTTCAAGATCCTCATGGTACTCATATGAACAGTCACAATCAAAGCGTGACTGAGATACATCATTCTTTAGATAACGACTTTACAACGAATTATGGATTAAGAATACTGATCAGCGATACGGATTTGATATTTTTGGAACATCATGATGTCTTGCCGGCATCATTGAAAACTGTTGACCGCTTCTCTCTTGCAGGAAACAAGCCTATGTTTATGTATACTATGATTGTCTGTTTGAATTTGGTGCTAATACTGTTATACGGAATATGGAATAGGTCTTTGGATTATGGACGCGGATATTCTCTAATGGACGACGGCTGAATTATGGATGACGGACTAGACGCTTGTAATATGTTTCAGTAAAATGCATTGAATCGCGTTGAATCAACATGCTAAATTTTTTGCGTAATTTTTGAAGAAATATGCCAAAACATAACTTTTCTGGTACACCACATGGTCGCCATTTTGAATTTACCCATGATCCTCTGCTCGGGGGGGTCATGCAAATAGGCTCAAAATGACCCCAATATGATAATCTAACGTTTCAGCTCTCAATTTTTTGTCCTTCCGGAGATACGAGCAAAAAACCAACAGGGGGAGGGGGGGAAGTGCCCCCCCCCCACAGGCCAGGTAGGGTTAAGAAGTCCGGAGTATCGCGAACATAATTTGCATGAGTTTGAGAGATAGGATTGAGAACAGAATCGCCAGTTTCACTGCATCTGTCAGAGACAATGGGCCGCCCCTCAGGCATCCGGGGATTCGGCCAAGACAAAATATCTTTGTGTATTTTCGGTAATAAATAAAAGATTCTCTTCCGGCATTGACTTCCATCTCCTTTTTCGTAATGTTGCCCTTATGGTAGGTGTCTGTTAAGATTGTTTTAAGTTGAGTTTGGTTTTGAGGTAACAAGGAATGTTCAATGGGAATGTGGTATTTCGGATCGTTCAGTTGTCTTTGAGCTTCAGTTATATATAAGGATTTGTCCACAGTCGCTCGGCCCTTATCGACTGACTTTATCACGATATCAGAACGTTTGGACAAGGAAATAATAGCAACCCGTTCTAAGTTCAGGAGATTGTCACGACAATGGTGAAAAGGAAACGCGGAGAAAAAATGTATCTAGACAGCCCGTATGACCGGAAGTGCAGCGCCATTTAACAGAAAGTGTGGGGGTTCAGGGTCAGTACATGACTGATAGTGTAAAACAAAGAACCGGACTGTTCATGGTCTGAACTCACAGTTGAAGTCTCGCTCGGACCAAAAGATCTTTAAGATTAGGCGACCGCCTATAACAAGTTCTAACTGATGGGAGTAATCCAGGCAGTTTAGAATTGAGAACTTCGCGTTTTTTCCGGATATATGAAGAAATCTGGCCAGCAGTTGGAGAGTATTTTAAAATCAAGGGGAGAAATTCCGTCCTCTTTTTAATAAGAGAGTGGCGGCTGAGGTTGGAATAGCATACTGTCTGTTTAAAAGAGGACGGAATTTCTCCTCTTGATTTTAAAATACTCTTCAAATGCTGGCCAGATTTCTTCATATATAATATCACGGAATATTATATCTGAATTCAGCCCTATATAAATCCCATGCGAATCTGAAACTACATTTGTTAGCCAATCAGGTTGCTAGCTTGTTGAAATCACGCCCACCGTAATTACGCACGGTAGCACGTGGACTAATATGTAAACATTGTCGGGAAACAGTATCCAAATATGGCATCATAAACGGTGAAGATCAAAGAGTTTACTCTCGCCGAAAAGTTTGGCTTTGTTAGCGGGTAGAAAATATCAAAAGATTGTGCCGCACGAAGATGTTAATCTCCTTGAAGTAAACGTCAATCTTTGTCAGAGAGAAAAGTCAGAAATGGTCGTGATTGGCTTATTATGGGATCTCGCAGGATATCGGCGAACATTTAGCACGAAGTTTTCATAGCGTTACGTCTAGATGGTATTCCCCTGATTTACCATCTAGGTTTACCTAGATTGAGTCCATCTTAGCATTGATGTTGAAAGTATAGCCAGTGACATTAAATGTGAAAGAATTACCAACATGAGCAGTGTGACTAACGTCATAGGACCTATGAAGTAGGGTAGGCATTAGGACTCCGACGCCAACTGAGCTCTTGAAAATCCCTACCCCCAGTTGAATTCCTGCCTTTAGTATGATGGGCACTGCCCAAGTCAGAATCACCAGTGATTTTCATCAAAAATCGGTCAGCTCAGAACTTGCTGGTAACAGTCCCCTAATGCACCTTCATGCCAAAAATCAAGGTTCTATAATGTCAACGATTCTCCTTATTTTGCCGACGAAAGGATTCGGATGGACTGACTGACTCACCGACTCATTACCGGACAATTTGCAAATGAGAGCCTACTTCGTAGGAATAATGAGGTTTTCCTTACATTTACACAGCGAGTTGTGTAACTGGGGGTTGTGCGTGAGAGGAATTTTTCCCTGGTAAGAATTTTGAATAAATAAATAACACTCTGTAATTGTTGCATACTTTTCAGGCCACACTTTTCTGTGACGAATTATGCCACAACATACTATAGAAAAATGACTTTCCCATGTGGTTCATTGACCAACTTGTAAGACCTTGTCTAAACAAACTCATTAACCCTTTTCCCACACTATTGCGTACGTTTGTTCCTGAGAAGAAGAACATAATTTTTAGAGTGCCATTTGTTGGTCCGGAATTATTGAACTTGAATAAACTTATTCCATGTGTTAACCTACAGAGTGTCTTCCAAACACCATGAACTATAAGGTCTACAAAGATAGAGAAGATGACAATCTTGGTTCAAGTGTTTAAACCGCTTCCAGTCCCGGGTTAAGCGGAATTAGACACAATTTACAAAACGTAACGGAAAAAGGTCCTGTACACTACGAGCGACAGTGTACGATATTTATGGTGGTGAAGTTTCTGCAATAAGGAGACTGACAGAAAATCATGTTTTAACATGGTTAGATTGAAAACATTTGATGGCAAGAGCTAAGACAAACTAAATCAATACATGCCAGGTCATAAACCCTGTGAATGTCCGTTCACTGTCCGACTACCTTAGGCCTCTCGTGAGAGCTGGGACAAAGTAAACACAAATATGTCATTAATAACTGTTCGAAACGGAATACAGGTAATATGCCCAGGGGTGACGCTGTGTATCCTATTTAGAACTCATCACCGGAACTCTAAAAACATTGATTTCTCTGAATTAGCAGAGCGCCTCTGGATCATTTCCTGACTGAGGAAGACTATATATCTTGACCTTTCGTCTAATTACACTCAAACTGCTATATAAACGGTCCATTAGATTCATTCTCTGCACAGTAAACATCTCGTACCGAGGGAACGTTCCATTGTCAGGATGGTGATTTTGATTCAGTATATCTTACTCGCGACATTAGTTTCCTCTCTGGATGAAGGAAACCATGCAACAAACACTAATATATCCTTGAAGATGGCTGGAAATTCCAGTTCCAAACCTAGCCAAATGGTTCATAACACTCCTACCACCGCCAACGCCAGAAGCAACGACGCCAGAAGCACTGATGTACTCTCTTTGTATCGCTCTCATCGTCTGATGGATGAAAAAGCGAATTCTCCACCTGCTCACTTCAAGAGAGATATTTTATACTGGGCTCTATTTGCTTGTGGAAAAGCTGCGGTTTGTGAGTATGAACAATCCGAATACTATCCCAATCATACTGAACCTTTGCTGCATTGCGGAGGGTGCCATTGTGACTCAAACTGCCTGTTCTACGGCGATTGCTGTCCAGACGTGTATACCGAAGAACAACTTTACAGCCAATCGTTAAAGCCGACTTCTCCACTCAAAAGTTGTGTGTCTCAATATTTAAAAAGAAAAAGAAGTCAAGAAGATGAAGGGAATCATTTCTATTTTGTGAACAAATGTCCAGAACAGTTTGAAGATGAAGAAGTAAAGAGAAAGTGTGAGAATATTTCAACCAGTTTTGCTGACAGTAAAATGCACTTACCAGTTTACAGCGTTGGAACCAGGCGGAATTACCGAAATTGGTTTTGCGCCGTCTGCCACGGAGATACAAGGGTAACTCGTGACTGGGCGGCTGAGATTAACTGCGATGACTATGTGGATATCGGACAAATCACATCGGTCAATGATCTCTTACAACTCGTCGGCGACAAATCCTTCTGTGAAATCAAATTGACCAAACCAGCTGACAGTGAAACTCGAAAGTGCTTCTCGCCAAGCGAAGATGACCAGTGCCCTTCGACACCAGCTGATCTACCAAGTGACATATTGCCACCACATGCGTGTTCCGCTTTTGAAGATACTGTTGACACAGACAAGAAGTTGTACAAAAACATATTTTGCGCATTTCAGTGCGGTTACAACGTTGGGGAGTTGACGAAAAAAGCCTCAACACCGGGCCCTAGAATCGACAAGACAACACCAGCGTTACCTACAAAGTCATTCTCTATGATTTTTAATTTTAACCCGGTCCAGGTTGAGGAAGCGAATAGCGAGAGTTCAGACTGTCGAGAGAATGAAGTGTACGATCCTTACCAGGTAAGTCACCTTGGATGAGACTATGTTCCGATATCATAAAAGGTTATCCGATCTGACATATTAGGCAGACATCTCCTATGGGCATTAAACGCCATAAATATCACACTTATCATTACAATACTAAGGTAAAGAACTATTCTCTCGTTATTCTGGGATTACACTTTTTAGTAAAGCACATATTCTAGTGCTGAAAATTGGTTCAGTACTACACGAGATTCGAACCAGCGACCCCCAGAGTCAGGCACCTAATCGCCATCACTACATCGGGCCTCCCACTAAAATAGGTGGTCATGAAAGCGAACATTCAGTACCCCTCTAGTTAGTAGGCCAGCCAAGAGATGAAAACACACTTGTGATGGCATCGCGTGTTAAAAGCAATCATCCACGCTTAATCAACTCCACATGTTGTGGGGATTGAGATGTGACCGGATGACATTCTCACTTTTGTCCTTAAAGGTCATTTTTAGGCCAAATAGGTCACGTGGGTTCAAATCAGGATATTTAATCAAACTTTTCGTGAAAGCTTAGTAATTGAAGATTGAAGCTCGCTCAATCTTTAACACTTGATAGTTTATTCAAGTGGGCTCATTTTGAAAATATCTGCATAATCACTGGTGCAAATGATCATGGGAAAATTCAATATGGCGCCCCGTAAATTTCATCCAAAACTTACTCTGAAGTAGTCAAAGTTGCCCATACATATAACTACTAATTGTAACTGTTAAACAAGGCGAGCTTCCTTTATATCTGAACACACTTGGGTTATTGTGGATCCTTATCCATCAGATTGGAATCGTGAGAAATTCAAAGTGGCAGCCATATGTAATATATGTAGTTTCGGTATCATTTACTACGCGTATGTACATCTGACAGCAAGGCATTATACGACATCTTTATGGCCACTGAAGTGTCACTTCCGAAGTGAACGCCGGTTTCATCTGAGCATGTACCTGTGCCAACAGGATCGGAAATCTGCTCTTTGTACTAGATCCAAAATCGGAAAAGAGCTCTGGAAAGCAGATATTAACCCTATCTGGCCTGGGCTTTTTGGGACCTGTCCAGGCCTGGGGGGGCCGAAGTGGCCCCCCTAATGATTTTTCTTACCCCTTGAGCTAGGGGGCTGAAACTTTTTACACTATACCCTTGGGTCAAGCTCTACCAGAAAATGTAAAAAAATCCAAGATGGCCGCTCTGATGACGTCAGAGTGACGTCATTTTCAAAAAGACATTTTTCGGTCGATTTTTCGGTCAGATTTTCTGAATTTTTTATTTTTGCAATTTCTTCACAGAAATTGCATGCAAAATTAGCAAATATTAATGTGATATGAAATAAAATAGTTTTTGCCCACTTTTCATCGCGGAAAAGCAGAAATTTTGAAGAAATATGACAAAAACATAACTTTTCTGGTAACCCACGTGGTCGCCATCTTGAATTTACCCATGATCCTCTCAAAGACCATGATCCTCTCAAAATGACCCCAATAAGATATACTATAAAGTCACGGAGTTTCAGCTCTCCATTTTTCCCCGTTCCGGAGATAGTGCAGAAAGTTTGGTAGGGGGGGCCATAATGCCCCCCCCCCAGTTAAGCCATTTGTGGGTAGAATGTGGTATAATGTTTTTTTTTAATTCTTTTTTTTTGCAAAATTTGGACCTGCTGATTCTGAAAGCGTATGCCAAGCTGTATTTGTGTATTTGACCCCCAAAATGTCAAAAATATAATGGCCGCCTATTTCACCAGACATCTCCTTAATTCGTGATATTGTTGGGATAGAATGGCTGAGACATTTTCTGGGAATTAAAGCATCAAGAAATCTAATAGTCTTTTCGTTCATCTAATTGTATTTTCTTTCATTTTCCAATATGGCTGTCCTATACATCCACTAAATATTGTATTGACTGATCCACCAGAAAATATGAGGGTGATTCATACTGCAACATTAAAAGCACAGGTGGCAGCACATATTGTTCATTGGACCACACATAAAACCTAAAATAATAAGCTAGGACAGCCTCTAGCTGCTGACATTAAACCTACCAGGACTGGTGGGAGAGGGGACAGCTTCTGGTGTGACTCTTCCTCCATTAGGATCTTATCCCTTATTTGCATTGCAGTGAACTTCACATAATCTTAGGTGTAACGGTTCACACATGGATTTGAAATGGTGGCCATGAGATGTCTTCAGAAATTTGGTTAATCGTTGATTTAGTCCTATATGGAACATTTTTCTTATCTCAAACAACATGCAATTTCTTTGATCGTAAACTGATTCGCATACCGGTAACGGCTTTTATGCAGATTTGTTGAAAGATTTCAAAATTATACCCCTCCTTTCATCTATCACTCACGACACCTAATTTCAGGCTGCTATTTGGGCAAACCTTGAAGCGCTTTTGCAATCTTCTACAATATTCACACAGTAGTCAATGTGTGGTGGCATCAGGTCTAATAAATCTGGCGTCGCTTACATCTCACATGCACGATTTCAAGTTAACAGAGCTATGGTATCTGCCCTCCTCTTCGATCCATGAATCGAATAGCGCTTGAGTCGGGAATAGGGGATGTGTGGTCGCGCCATTCTGGGCATCCATCCAAATATGAAGCATGACTATGATTGCACACCAGGACAATTGCGTTTCGAAATTTTAATGTTGGTTGGTGTAGTCACCTCATGAACAATTAAACAAATGAGTTATTCTCCGTTATAGTAATTTCTACTGATGCAACGAGAGCCTGTAAGAGTCGCCAAACATTTGGTGGTACCAGAGACCACATAGAGGATTGTTTGTTGTTGGTTACCAGATTGACAATTCAATCTGTCTTCAGCTTTCAGCTGGTAAACCCGTCTCAAAAGAGTGGCTATATGCATCTCTTCATGTCAAACTTCGCAGATAATGTTGGATTCTATGACCCTGGTTGAAAATTTGTTTCCTTCAATGATGAAATCATCCAGGAACTGCCATATGTACTTGTCTGATTATCAAATTATGTTTAACTCTTCAGACAAATATTAAGCTAAGGCCTCCTTGGTATGGTTAGGTGACAAGCCAGTTCCTTGATAAGGGGTAATTATCTTGACCATCTGACTGCAAACAGGGATACCTAGTAAGGGCTAATATTCCTGACCATCTGACTACAAACAGCTAGGGGCACCTGGTAAAAGGTAATTATCCTGACCATCTGAATACGAACACGGATACCCGTCTCCCTCCATTTTTATGGAATGTTGCTTATATGTTCCAAAAAGAATATCCAAAACCACTTTATCTTGCATCTGACTGGTAGACAAGCTACTTGTACAAGAGCAATACCATATATGTTAACAAATGTTTCTGTGTGTAGCTTCCGGCTTGTGACAGCCCGGTCCTGTCCAACAATCATGAGCGCCATCAGATATTTCCTTTGTTGAAGGACAGTTTTGTCAGTTGAGCTATAAAACTGATAAGTTTGAAGTTTCGATCATGCGGATGGGGGATTAGAACCAGGTCAATGGGGCACTACACTTACACATAGCAAGGGAATCAGAGGTGGATGTTATGTTGAATTTTCACATAATGCTTTGCATCCATGAATACGCAAATCCCCTAATAAAATATTACCAACCATAATGCAGTAATTATTGTTCCTATACGAAGATATTGAAAAAAATAGACGACTTATCCTCATTTGACATCTCTTGACTTTCATGACCTAAAAAATGACCTTCGAGGTAAAAAAATCAGAATGTCATCCGATCACATCTCAATTCCCACGCCATGTAGAGTTGATTAAGCATGGATGACAGCTTTTAACAAACGATGCCGCCATTTTCTTGGTTTGGCTCACTAATTTGGGGTCATTGTTTTTCTTGTCCCTCAAGCTAGGGAGCTGAATCTTACCACACTATACCATTGGATCAAGCTCTACGAGAAAATGTTTTAAAAATCCAAGATGGTCACGTGATGACGTCACAGTGTCTTCATTTCCAAAAAAAGCTGTTTGTGGACGATTTTCGATTTTTTTATTTATGTATTTTCTTCACAAAAACTGCATGATTACAAGCGTCTAGTCCGTCATTCATAATCCAGCCGTCGTCCATTAGAGAATATCCGCGTCCATAATCCAAAGACCTATTCCATTTTCCACATAACAGTATTAGCTTAGCAAACTTAGATAACTTAGCAAATAATCATCTGCTGTAAAATGAAATAGTTTTTGTCCCCTTTTCCTCGCAGAAAAGTAGGAATTTGAACCAAAAATGACGAAAACAACATTTTTTTCTGATAGGCCACATGGCCGCCATTTTGAATTTACTCATGATTTTCTGCTCGTAGCTATGCAAATAGGCTCAACATGATCCCAGTATGATAAACTACAAAGCCATGGAATGTCCGCTCTCAATTTTTTGCCGATCCGAAGATAGGGCAGAAAGTTTTGGAAGGGGGCCACAATGCCCCCCCCCCCCCCAAGGTCTGGTAGCGTTAAAATGTCCCATAATCCATTGCTTCTTTGAATATGCAAATCACCAGTAAGTAAGATCAGAACAAAAATGAAGCAAGTTAAACAAAATCAGTCACAATCGCTCTCCCTTTATGAAGATATTGTAAAAATAGATGCTTTATCCTTATTTGACGTCTAATTGCCTTTATGACCTCAAAAATGACCATAACGGTCAAAAGTAAGAATGTCATCCGGTCACATCGTAATCTGCGTACCGTGTAGAGTTGATTAAGCCTGGATGAACATGCGATGCCATCAAAAAGTTTTCTAGCCATCTTTGAATTGGGTGGCTGGTCTACTAAGTGGCCTTATTGACCCATCTCACAAAAAAGAGGATATATTGTTGTCCATATAGTGCCATACTAAGATAGTGCAATCACAAAGTAACTACAATAATGTTATACGATCAGTTTCTAAATCACACAAAATATCTTCTCATGTATTTAGCTATGGGATCTGTGTCATTACGGTTATCAGAGGAGTAGGAGTGGTTTAGATCGCCGACATGTAGTGCTGGTGGTTGCTGGTTCGAATCCCGCTTGGGACTCGGCCAATTTTCAGCAATATAATCTGTGCTATAGTAAGATAGTGTAATCACAAAATAACGAAAATAATGTTATACCATCACTTACTAGGCGACATAAAATATATTCTCTTACATTAGGGACGCTCCCAGATCGAAATATTTAACCACAGAAGCCGCGAAAGTAAACCATCGTCTAAATGTGCCAGTGTGGAGCGGTTTAACTAAACTCTAACTAAATAAGCGACTACTGCAATTCGATACATATTGATTGAAACTGTAGTTTAAGGGCCGCTTCCCATAGGGATTTAGCGGCCCATCAACTCCATGTTTTATTTCAATTTCACGGTACATTTCTTAGTTCATTCAAGATCTTTTCAAACGCTATATTTTCCAGGTCAAACTTTTCTGTGGGGAATTATGCCACATCATACTGTAGAAAAATGACTTTCCCATGCGCCATATTGACAAACTTGCAAGACCTTATCTAACAAACTCATTAACCCTTTTCCAACACTATTTCGTAGGTTTGTTCTTGAAAAGAAGAAAATAAGTTTTAGAGTTCCATTTATTGGTCCGGAGTTATTGAACTTGAATAAAATTATTCCATGTGTTAACCTACAGTGTGTCTTTCAAACACCATGTACTATAGGGTCTTATTTTAATTAGAAAGATAGAAACGATGACGATCTTAGATCAAATGTTATAAACAAAATACATTGTTGAGGTTGTCGATCTACCTACATAGGTAAAACCATTAGGCATGTACATAGAAGGACGTTAGAACATAACTTAACCTTCATTAAATACCAGAAGTGTGCATTTGGTGATAACTATACAAAGGACATAATCCCTACCATGCTAGATATACTATTAATGGCAATGATAAAGGACCTTTTATCTTTAGGTAAATGCCCCCAGGTCAGGTGCAGTGCAGAAGTACCAAAATGACATACTTCCACTACAAGAAATTGTCCAATTGGCATGAAGTGGGGGGCCTACAATATTATATTGTATAATCAGAAAGATTTCAAGACACTGAGACTCGTCAATCTCGAGTAACAGGGCCATAAAGTAGTGCATTTGTGCAAAATAGTTGATTCTGAGGTGAAAACAATTGTAATTGTTCTCTGTAAACATATGAAGATAAACGATAACCAGAACCAGATTCGATCACTATTGGAACAGCGAGTATGCTGTATCAAGCTGGTTCTGGTTATCGTTTATCTTCATGTGTTTATGAATCACAGTCAAAGCGTGACTGAGATACATCATTCTCTAGATGACGACTTTACAACGAATACTATGGATTAAGAATACTGACCAGCGATACGGATTTGATATTTTTGGAACATCATGATGTCTTGCCGGCATCATTGAAACCTGTGTTTATGTATACTATGATTGTCTTTTTGAATCTGGCGCTAGTACTGTTATTTGGAATATGGAATAGATCTTGGGATTATGGACGCGGATATTCTTTAATGGATGACGGCTGAATTATGAATGACGGACCTGACGCTTGTGATTATGGAAAGAAATATGAGGTGTTTTCGCCTCAAAATTAGAGATTCTGCACGAATGCACTAATTCACGGCCCTGTTACTCGAGAATGATGAGACTCAGTGCCTTGAACCTTTCTGAGTATACAATATAATATTGTAATTCATGCCTACTGAACAATTTCTTGTATATGTAATATTTTATTTTTGACACTTCTATCACACCTGTTTTGGGGCCATTTATCCATATAAACATATGAGGTCCTTTGACTCACAACTTAAGATAAATGTATATCAGCAAATCCTGCTCTAATCTGAACAATATTATGTCATCTACACTTCAGTACCTATTCAATGTGTTCACTTGTAGTTTTGGAGTCGTGTATGTAACCTAGGTTGTTGTTTCCTTTCACACTGTATTGTACTTTCAAATATTTAAGTGAGTTGATTTCACCAACATGTATGTATTCATTCAACATGTACATGTATGTGTTCACATATTCACTCAGTACTTTAGCTACTCTCTGAGGATGAAGACGATTGACTTTGAAAGCTAAGAGATTTGTAGTAGTCTATTTATTTCGAGTTTAGTTAAAACCGTTGTTCACGTAACGTCCCACCACGCTGAGGCATCTGACATTTTTTAATATTAACAGTAACACATAAGCCTTATCGTCGCTTTCCACGATAAGGAAAATATGTTCATAAAATGACTGACTTTTTTGAACTTGGTGCTAAATTCTGTTATATGGAATAAGGAATAGGTAAACGGAGCTATATCATCAAGCGCTTCCACTCGAAGTTTCTCAAATTTGGCGATACATATGCATGCTGATAGCATAATACGAGCGTAGCGTGCAAAATCTTCGTAACTTGTGTCTAATTCCGTATGAACCTATGTATTTCAAGATCCTCATAAAGTTTATATGATCAGTCACAATCAAATCGTATCTGAGATACATCATACTCTAGATAACGACTTTACAACATATAGCATATGGATTAACAATACGGATCAGCGTTACGGATTTCATGAATTCCACCATGACGGAATCACCGTTGGGAAGACTGTTTTTATTCAAAGCCATGTACTCGGAAGTTCAGTGGCCATACCCATGTAGTTTTATGTTTAGTTTGCTATTCTATATGATATCTATTTACGGATCCATGAAAAATCTACAGAGGGTCCAGCATTTTCAGTAAATCATGCCTCGAAATGTTCGTGACGGAATCACCTGAAATGGACATGACTCTTGACTAGTGTTGCTTGTCTATTTTTTTACTGCTCTGTTTCAATCTGATTATTCTTATATGACATCTCTTACTAACATACAGTACCCAAGGATGATAAGATTTTTTTCCTTCGAGAAAAACGTGATTGGATCATCACAGGGGTTAAATCTAGTCCGTGACGGAATCACCAAAAAATCGTGACGGAATCACGAGTGCCCTTTTTAAATCTTCTCTGTAAAAGAGCTTTATTAATTACACATTTTCCACAAAAATATTCCTAGGATGAATTTATCACTTCTACTCATAAAATTAGAACTCTGAACTCTTATTTTTACCAAGGTATACAGTTCCCGTCATATGCATATCTTTTCTACAGATGTTTCAAAATAGTATAGTTTTCAGTAAAATGCAACTTTTCTTCCTTGACAATTTCGAATTTCCTGAGTTCTTCAGGTTCAAAAATTTCGGAAAAAATATTTCGGGATTAAAACACATCTTCTCTGTTATTGACGTTCCCCCGGAGATCATAGGAAGCGAATAGAAACAACAGCATGCTAATATATGGTCTACCAAAGAATGTGGAGTGAATTTTATGCGAAAAAGGACTGTTTTTAGCGATGTCCGCTTTTTCGTGGAAATCATGATTTGATATTTTTGGAACATCATGATGCCTTGCTAGCATCATTGAAAACTGTTGACCGCTTCTCTCTTTCAGGAAATCAGCCTAGTGTTATGTATACTATGATTTATCCTTTTAATTTGATGCTAATGTTATTATATGAATCAGGTCTTTGGATTATGGACGCGGAAAAAAACGGCTGAATATTGAATGACGAACTAGACGCTTGTATATTAAACCCGTGTATGCCTGGATTCTGCTGGTGGACAAGTTGTCCCCGAGGCCAGGCCCCTGCACATCCTAAATTCAAAATTACTACAAAGGAAACAATGGTAAGACAGATCCGAGAAACTTTAGTGCAGGTTCCTCGGCCGAGTCTCTAATAGTTCGAAATGCACTGTGACCTGTTTCAATTCAAATGGCAGATATATTTGGAATAGCAAAACGAGGTCAAACCATCAAACATTGTAAAATTACGCTAAACGATCGTTTAGCACCACATTTTTTTAGATAATTTTGTAATAATTTTGAGATTTTCGAGTGTGGCCACCGTGGGTGTCTCACGTGTCCACTCTTTACTACTTCAACTTCATTTAGTTCCACGTTATCTGGTACGGTAAGTCATATTCTGTTAATTCTTACGTTGATCTCTGTTAATCCACTACAAACTGTATTTATTTAGTTTCCTGTAAGAAGTGTGGTCAACAATATATTAGCAAGACCACCCAAAGACTGCATCTAAGGGTGAACGGTGACTGAAAATCGGTTCGGAAAAAGCAATTGCTTGTAGGCAAACATTTTTCTGGCTCCGACCATGGCTGGGACAACTTCAATATCCAAATTATAGACATAGTCTACCCATCTACCAAGGACCCCCCTTTTGCATTTGAGAGAAAAATCCGAGAGCGGGAACTGTTCTGGATGATGGAGCTTGGGTCACTGTCTCCGTCTGATTTAAATGATAATGTCAAAGGGTTCGGCAATGTTACAAACCGCCATTCCAATATATCCAAAGTTACTCAACTACTTTAGCCCCGCCAACGGAGACATCGCAGCCATGGTTGAAGAAAGTTTAATAGTGCGTTGATTCACGATCATATCACTTTAGATTAGTTGGTGGATTCAACTAACACACCCAACAGTATACATAGCTTGAGTACAGTCCTGTATGCGTTACCTCTGAGAGTTTTAAATCATATTGCCAGAGATATACAACGATCTGTGTATTCAGGAAATATTATACCACCCACAATCACTAAAGTTTGTCAAGATATAGCGTGTTTCCTATTGTATCGCCCAGTGAACATAATCGAAGCATCCGAAGATCGACTTTTCTTGAAACTCAACTACTTGGATAAAGGATTGAACATTATTAATTTACCACAAATCCTGAAAGATCCAGAGGTACGCAGCGCTGTATCAATCTATTTTAAGTTCACAAAAGCTCCTTGCATTTTATATAAGTATGCCAAATCTATAGCCATCAAAATATTCAATTATTCTAATGCTGTCAAAGAGTCTGACTGGAACTATAGTTGTGATTGTGAATCATCTAACTTTATCTATACACCATGCAAGCATGTTGTGACTGGTGACCTTAAAGTGAGTGATGAGGACCTAAATTACAAGCGTCTGGTCCGTCATTCAAAATTCAGCCGTCTTCCAGTATAGAATATCCACGTCCATAATCCAAAGACCTATTCCATGTTCCATATAGCAGTATTAGCACCAAATTCAAAAAGACAATCATAGTAAACATAAACATTGGCTAAACATCTTGCAAGAGAGAAGCGGTCCACAGTTTTCAATGATGCCGGCAAAAGATACTGATGTTCCAAAAAATATCCATAATATTCGTTGTAAAGTCATCATCTAGAGAATGATGTATCTCAGTCACGCTTTGATTGTGGCTGTTCATATGAGCACCAGAGGATATTGAAGTGCATGTGTTCATACTACCCCTAGCCCCGGATTAAGCGGAATTAGACACAAGTTACGAAGCGTAGCGCCATATATCTTGCAAGCTATTCTCGTATTTTGCTATCAGCATGCGAATATGTATCGCCAAATTTGACAAACTTTGAGTGAAGGCGCTTGGTGGTATAGCCCTGTTTTATAAGTTTCTGCAACAATGTTTTGTGACGTTGGTTAAAATTTTCGCATTTAATGCAGGATCTAGCAAATGCTACTAGGCGAGATATCTATACGCCATATGCAGGTCCCACTGGAATATTACAGTCCAGAAAGGGATAGTTTACGATGTCGAAATTGTAATCATCTCTTTTGTCATAAAGTCGACGAGAGGGAAGGCCCGCTTCATTTTTATAGAGATATAGGTCTAAATATGACGTGCCTGTAAGGCTATCTGTAGTTTCCTTTAAATTCAGTGAAGGTGGCTATATATCCTTCACTGCGTCATTTATATAGCGATTATCCACAGCCTTGAATAGATCAGTTTTTGAAAGCGCCTGCATAAAATCATATTCAGAAGAGAACAGATATAGGTCAGCCAACAGGGCTGCACAAGTAGTACCCATGGGACTACCTATATGCTGTTGATATATTGTGTTGCCAAATTTCACATAGATATTATAAATGAGAAATTCATGCAACTCTATAAACAAAGAAACATCCCATGAATGACATCCCTTGTATGTAGCAGAGCTAAAGACTGCTTTATGGCTTCCGACATTAATATATCTACGATCAGTTTTCTTAAACACAGATACTATTAATGAACTTTGGGATTGTAGTATAGAGAGTCGAGAAATCCCATGTGGATACTTGTCTGTACGGTATGTGACCTTTAGCATCAAGTATTTCCGTAAGACATTTTGAGTTTTTCAATATCCACATACATTCAACGCCATTCAACGAGTTTTTATAAATAGCGATAAATAAATAGCAATACCTTTCCCAAAATGCTTTTGCCTCCTGAAGGGCCCTTGTCAATAGGATTGAAAGGGGCTTGGTGGTGCAGCTTCTAGAATCAGCTATGAATCTAGCTTTCTGTGGTGATTTATGCATTTTGAAAGACCAGTATACTTTCGGTATGTCGTTATGATTGGTTGGAGGAAAAATACCTCTTTCCCTGAGAACGTTTTGTGATTGTTATCTGATGATAAAACACTCCAGATGAAGGGGCCTAAATATACAGAGCCGAGAAAAATAAACCTGAAGGCGGACCAGAAGATAGTCTTCAGTGCACTGGAAGAGTATGTTATTGAGTGGTCAAAGTGAGAAAACGTTGAACCTATAGTACTCGCTGAATGGCTGGACCTCACCAAGAACAATGTCGTTGAAAGAATCCACCTTCTTGACAGTAGTACCCTTCCTCAAGCAAAACATGTACTGAGAAATCTTCGTCCAAAAGAAGTTCTAGTAGCAAATCTCCCGAGCAAATTCGTCATAGTCCCAGCAGCTTCAAATAATATAAAATTCATATGTAAATATTACTATTACCAGGTGCTGGTTAAGGAATTGAGTATAAACACACCATCGCCGAATACGTCTACTTACTGCCAAAGAGCACTTGCTCTGGAAGATTTATTTAAAGGAAAAATTCTGGTATGGTAAAGCTATATTTCAACTGAAAGAGCTAGTCAATTGGTATTCAACTGTATTTTTATTTTTTTTTATTTTTGGAATTTATTTTAATGCAGAAATAGTTAACCAAATGCTGTGATATCGTTACATTTACCAAACTCCAGGAAAAGCGCCATTGTATTGTCAGGTGACCTATTTAAGCCAATAGGAGTAAAAGTACGTAAAACAGCGTGACGTAAGCCAGAGGCAGAACATGCATATGAAAGCATCATGCAGCTGCGTGTGTTAAGGTGAAAATTGCAGTTTTGTTAGTAAAAATTGGCAAGAATTACTTTAAATACTAAATAGCTCATACCATTTTCATTTCTAGTTGCCAGAGCGCGGCTTTGTTCGCTCTCCCAACGGCAAAGACACTCGATCTCTCCCGTAAGCCATCGATGAGAGCAGCGCGTGCACATACTAAATTTCCCATGCGGGCTTCTGCGTCGCCTGTCTCGCTGCTAGAGCTGCTATCATCCCCGCTGCTCTGATCTTCCGTATCTGAGCGAATTGGTAGCCCTGAAGACCAAACGCAGCTTCCTCGTCGCTTTCACCGCAGGGATCGGAACTGCCGCTCGTCGACATGATTTCACTAAATTTACTTTATCTACAAAAATCGTCCGAAGAGTTCCGTGGTGCGTGCACATAGATTACCCGAACAGACAGAAGATCTCCATGTCTTGAACCTATGTCACATCCGCCTTCTGGATACAGTACAATGACGGCACTCTGGGAACTGCGAGTTCACGGTTTTAAAATGATTAGTACTCCTTGAAAAAAAATTAAAAATGAGAAAAAATATCTTTTGGGTTCTATTTGGTGAGTTGTTTTAATATGTATCAAAGGCAAGCAAACCCGAACTTCTCCTTTAACAACCACAAAACATTTCACAGGGAAAGATGTATTTAACTTCCTGCCACTAATAACGATATACTGTAAGCGTACTGGACCCCCAAAATGCATAAATCACCATACAAAGTTAGATGCATAGCTGGTTCTAAAATCTGCACCACCAAGCTTCTTTCAACCCCGTTGACGAGGGCCCTTCAGGAGGTAAAAGCATTTTGAGAAAGGTATTGCGCCACTATTTCTAAGAACTCTGTCACTGAATGCATATGGATATTGAAAAACTCAAATTGTCCTACCGAAGAACTTGATGCTAAACGTCACATACTGTACAGACATGTATCCACACGAGATTTCTCGACTCTCTGTACTACAATCCCACGTCAGAACCTTATTGTCCGTCTTAGTTCATGAATAGTATCGGTGTTCAAGAAAACTGATAGCCGATATATGAATGTCAGAAGCCATAAAGCATTCCTTAGCTCTACTACATGCAAGGGATATCAATCATGGGATGTTTCTTTGTTTATAAAGTTATTAATATCATTATTAATATCTATGTGAAATATCTATTGGCAATACAATATATCAAAGGCATATAGGTACTCCAATGGGTACCAATACTGCACCCCGTATGGCTGACCTATATATGTTCTCTTATGAATACGACTATATGCAGGCCCTTTCAAATCAGATAATTTCAAAGCCCGTGCTTTCTCACTCAACAAACGATATATAGACGAACTTCTTGTATCCACATTCAATTGATTTGGAGGAAAATACAGATGGCCCTAGCAGCATATCTTATTTAGACCTATATCTCTATAAAACTGACACAGGTCTTCCCTCTCCTATCATCATCAAATACGTCTACTTACTCCCTAACTTCATTTACTCTGGAAGATTTATTTAACAATCACAAAACGTTTTTCAGGGAAAGAGGTATTTGTCTTCCAACCAATCATAACGACATACTGGACTCCCAAAATGCATAAATCACCATACAAAGCTAGATTCATAGCTGGTTCTAGAAGCTGCACCACCAAGCTTCTTTCAACCGTATTGACGAGGGCCCTTCAGGAGGTAAAAGCATTTTTGGAAAGGTATTGCGCCACTATTTCTAAAAACTCTGGCGTTGAATGTATGTGGATATTAAAAAACTCAAAATGTCTTACGGAGGAAGTTGATGCTAAAGGTCACATACCGTACAGACATGTATCCACATGGGATTTCCCGACTCTCTATACTACAATCCCTCATCAGGACCTTATTGACAGTCTAAGTTCATTAATAGTATCTGTGTTCAAGGAAACAGATCGTAGATATATTAATGTCGGAAGCCATAAAGCATTCTTTAGCTCTACTACATACAAGAGATATCATTCATGGGATGTTTCTTTGTTTATAGAGTTGCTTGAATTTCTCATTAAAAATATCTATGTGAAATTTCGCAACACAATATATCAACAGCATATAGGTATTCCAATGGGTACTAATTGCGCACCCCTGTTGGCTGACCTGTATCTGTTCTCTGATGAATATGACTATATGCAGGCGCTTTCAAAAACCGATCCATTCAAAGCCCGTTCCTTCTCATTCACCAAACGCTATATAGACGATCTTCTCGCTGTGGATAATCGCTATATAAATGACGCAGTGAAGGATATATATCCACCTTCACTGGATTTGGAGGAAACTACAGATAGCCCTACAGGCACATCATATTTAGATCTATATCTCTATAAAAATGAAGCGGGCATTCTCTCTCGTCGATTTTATGACAAAAGAGATGATTACAATTTCGACATCGTAAACTATCCCTTTCTGGACAGTAATATTTCAGTGGGACCTGCATATGGCGTATACATATCTCGCCTAGTAGCATTTGCTAGATCCTGTGTTAATTGTGACGATTTCAATCAACGTCACAAAACATTGTTGCGGAAACTTATAAAACAGGGCTATTCCTCCAAGCGCCTCCACTCAAAGTTTCTCAAATTTGGCGATACATATCGCATGCTGATAGCAAAATACGAACGTAGCGTGCAAGATCTATGGCGTTACGTTTCGTAACTTGTGTCTAATTCCGCTTAACCCGGGGCTAGGGGCCGTATGAACCCATGTACTTCAAGATCCTCATGGTGCTCATATGAACAGCCACAATCAAAGCGTGACTGAGATACACCATTCTCTAGATAACGACTTTAGAACGATTATTATGGATTAAGAATACTGATCAGCGATACGGATTTTATATTTTTGGAACATTATGATGTCTTGTCGGCATCATTGAAAACTGTTGACCGCTTCTCTCTTGCAGGAAACTAGCCTATGTTTATGTATACTATGATTGTCTTTTTTTGAATTTGGTGCTAATACTGTTATATGGATATGGAATAGGTCTTTGGATTATGGACGCGGATATTCTTTAATGGACGACGGCTGAATTATGAATGACGGACTAGACGCTTGTATTACGACAAAAGAGATGATCACAATTTCGGCGTCGTAAACTATATCTAGACAGTAATATACCAGAGGCATCTGCATATGGTGTATACATATCTCGCCTAGATCCTGCATTAAATGTGAAAATTTTAACCAATGTCACAAAACATTATTGCAGAAACTTGTACAACAGGGCTGTATCATCAAGCGCCTCCACCCAAAGTTTCTCAAAGTTGACGATACGTATCGCATGCTGATATCATAATACGAGCGTAGCGTGCAAGATCTGTGGCGGTACGTTTCGTAACTTGTGGCTAATTCCGCTTATTCCGAGGATAGGGGCCGTATGAGCCTATGTATTTCAAGATCTTCATAGTGTTCATATGAACGGTCACAATCATAGCGCGACTGAGATACATCATACTCTAGATAACGACTTTAAAACGTATATCATATGGATTAAGAATAATGGACCACGGCTGAATAACGCATGTCGGACCAGACCCTTGTAATGCAAAACCGATCAACGTTGAGCATGTTATTGTTCCAAAGCTGAATAGGTAATTGCAAGCAGAAGACGACTTTTAATTCTGTGATTAACATAATCCAGCGATTCAAACGGCAAGCACTATAGGTGACACACACAAGAATGGTTTGCAGAACTGAAAAGAAAATGGTAAATTTGTAGTCTTCTTGAAAGATATTTACTTGGTCAAAGTGAAACATATATCAGCAAACCTACGTCTTTAGATGAGATACAAGAATTTTGGGGTTTTTTTATAGAGGGTGGATGCTTCACTCGTCAACAAGGGAGCAAAAATAACGTGACAACAGACAATTGTGAACGCTCCAGTGTACCCAATTTGAACGCCTCAGTTTAGAATTTGTTTGCCTCCGGTTCACAGTTAGGAATGTTTCTAGTTGAAGACTTCGCGTTGATCTGCCATACAATCATTTTCAGGAGGAGAATAATAACACTATTTCTTGGTTAGACCGATATATCTTTTAGAAATTCAATAATTGCTGATGAGAAATTTAGAAGGTAATTTGAAGACCAAATTTTCACAAACTGGTCCATTCAATAATTCAATAACAAAACAGAATTCCGTTTTACGGAATAAGCCGCTTTCAGAAAACATATGACTAGTTTAGGGAGTTTCTTTATTGGAATTTAATTGACTATCAAATAATGTTGTTATTCAAACAGCAACAGTTTCTTACTGCTAGGAATCCTCCTCCCGTGAAGAACCACCTGCGTCATGTTCGAATCCACATTATCATGGTACCTGTTCATCAGCTGAGAATAGTGTTACTAGTACCAGTTCTCACCTTTACTTGTTAACAAAGAAGCCTGACTGACTACACTACTCTTCCTTTTCAGATGTCATGTCGGAAGATATTCTGCTCTAAAGGACGACTGATCAGTAATCACAGGTGTATCTCAGCCTTCAAGTCCACACGTGGAGTGGGTTACATTATTCGATATACGCTCCTACCACAAGATGATCCGTATCGTCTTCAGGAAACGTTGACCGATGTTTGGAACGCTTTCTACGAGGATTTTTATTCGAAACACCGGCAATATTTCTTTGAAATCCACGCATTGTTTGAAAACTGTACGACGAACGTGATTTATTCAGAGAGCCAGCCACCACATATAGATATCTTAAGAGTTCATGTAGAATTCAGTTTGGTTGTGGGAGAAAGTATTCCAGTGCAATCAGTGGAGGCCGAGTTGCTGGGTATAATGACCCATCCTTGGTACTACAAAGGAAAACCCTGGAATCCTATCATTGGAATATATCCCCTAAGTCAGAATGCACTGGTGGCCCAAAAAACCTTCGTGAGAACCCGCAAAAATGTTTTAGATGAGCTTCCCCAAAAGTACCTGTCTGACCCTGAAGCCTTCATAGAGGTGAGTCATATGACTGGCTGTACACAGATAGAACTAAACGAGACCGAATACATCCTGGAGAACTCTACCAAGGTCCTGACGGTGTTGGCCACAGATAAAACATGGGACATCTCAGAGTATTTGGTGGTTGAGAATATAATCCGTGTTTGTGTGAATTACACGGGCTGGGTACAGTTAAAATCAGGAGACAACGATAACCTGGAACGAATGTTTACATTGTGTAGCTTTGTTGTATCTCTGGTTTGTTTGGCTCTGACGCTGATCGCCTATATGATCGTGCCTATCAGATACACTGTCCCCGGTAAGACCACCATCGCGCTCGTCGTCAGCCTCTTCGTGGCGCAATTCCTCCTTTTGGTTGGCGGTACTTTCGAAAGCAGCGTTATGGTATGTCGTTGCCTTGGAGTGGCAATCCATTATTTTTGGCTGAATGTATTTTGCTGGAAAAACATCATGGCTTATCATATGTTCATGGTTTTTACATACCCACTACAGTACCGATCGAAGGGTCACTCTGCGGCTTTTCCTCGATACTGCCTGTACGCGTTCATAATGCCGGCCGTGTTGATTTCGGCCTTTGTCTTGGCCCATCTCATCATGTCAGACGCCCAGTCAATAGGTTATGGAGGCAAGCAATGTTTCCTCAGTCGCCCCATCGATATTGGATTTGCGTTTGCCCTACCAGTTGGGCTTATCGTGCTCGCCAATAGCTTCTTCTTCATGAAGACCGTTCTGGTAATCCGGAACATGTCAGAGATGGAGAAACACTCGAACAAGCCGAACGTGAGACAAACCAGAAACTACATCAAGTTGTCCTTTCCTCTGGGGCTAACTTGGATCCTCGGTTTCCTGGCAAACGCCGTGCAGGTGCCCTTTATTTGGTACATTTTCATCCTCGTCAACGGCAGTCTCGGTTTGATCATCTTCATTTGTCAAGTTTGCAACAACAACATGATTTGTCATATTAAGCTGAAACTCGGATTGATGTACTCGGAGACCACAAAAAGCACCAAAAGCTACGAAACGCAGGATACTTGAAATCGTGTTTGTTTCATGGTTTTGGGTTATGGTATCCGACACTTGCACTCTCCTATATGAACCGTTACCCTAATATGATGGTATCGCCCAACCTGCAACATTCGCAGACTGATTAGCCAGGAAAGGCGTGTAAAACATCAAACTTGGATTCTGAAACAGTCAAGCAATTGCCCATATGAGCTATACCATATATTGGACTTTAATATTTCGCTGTCGTAAATGTTTGTTTGACTTCACGGTTACGCTTTTTCTCGGTAGTTGGTTCCGACCTGTTTTTAAACTCGAATCCAGTCTTCAGTGGCACCCGCTGACATCCCGGTGGAAATATAGCCTGAGTGTTTTGAGTTTTAAAGTTATACATAAGGACGCCCCAAATTACCTGTGTAATTTGCTGGTACCATGTACTGATGTACGGATAACGGAGATATTTATCCGATGAATGTTAAAACAGAATATGGGAAGAAGTGCTTCACCTATCAGGCAGCACAATGTTATAATGAACTTTCCAGTGACTGTAAATCTTGCCAAACTATTGACTCTTTTAAAAGGCACTTGAAGAAAGAATTGTACACACAGGTCAGTGAATAATTTTACCATAGGCTATATTTTATCCTAATGTATATATGTATTTTGTACTTTTATGCATCCTGTGATAGTGTTAATTGTTATATTGTATATTGTTATAATCCAGCAGAGCCAGGGAGAACAGAGCTTCGGCACTGATGGTTCTGCTGGCCATAAATATGACAAATAAATAAATAAATAAACATTCGAATTCAACAGGAATTTGGCATCACTCTTTTTCTTATGACAACCTATTTACGTGTCAGCTGATAGCGTGCCCAGAGAACCAGAGTTCATCGTTCAATGAGATGCCATTTGAAAATATATTTGTCGTGAGTCAAAGAATGGCCGAAGTATGAAAATCCAGGATTTCATTTTTCCAAACCTTGCCTTTCCGAAATGTGTGATAGTCAGTTTGAAATTTGGCATCGCGATACATCAGCAGATTAGTGTTATACGTTCATACTGTGCTCGAGTTTGCGACAGACAATTATTGATAAAGAATATATATATACAGAAAACGAAAATGGACCACAAAAACGTTATATAGACGACATAATTAACAAGCGTAATATAGACGACCTCCTTGTTATCAAGGCTCCATAAACTTATGGCTTCTGTAGGACTCGATTCTCGTGCACTCTTTCGATGTTCATTTTCGTATGACAATTTTCGGGCATGCCGGTAATATATCTTGAGGATTCAGAACACTCACCTAGCCTCTTAAATCCGCAAAACAATATTGCTTTCTGTGCAGATAACTTTTTATTACTATATATTTTACCCCTTTCATTGTATATATTATGTCTGTTTAGGAAGGATAATGTTAGATGTTCTATAATGACTGTACTGAACTGGTTGACGACTGAATAAATCTTGGTAATGCAGAAAAAAATTCGTAATATGCGTTTACTTAATGAGGAAGGTTTACCATAAGGTTTACCATGTAACTGTCGTTTATTAATACGAGCTTTCATTGAACCCACCCACTGCCTTCAGGGGCATGTCCCCACCCCAGGGGATCTGAGCCGACCCTCATACGCCACGGATTAAGAAGTGAAACCCACATGAGCCGACCCTTAAGAAGTGAAACCCACATGAGCCGACTCTCATACACCACGGATTTCACCCCCATGGCTCATTCACCCCCATGAACCCCCATGGGTTAGTTTATAGGGATAGAGAGATCGTGTGCCCTTTCTATACTACTCATCGCGCATGCGTAGTCGACCCATTCTACTGTAGGGTGCAAGCCTGGCCCATGGAATCTCAAGTAGCGAAAACCCCAGGTCTCTCGGCAAACCCTATCCCGCGCCACACCTATAGGGATAGGGAGATCGCGTGCCCTTTCTATACTACTACTCATAGCGCATGCGCAGTCGACCCATTCTACTGTAGGGTGCAAGCCTGGCCCATGGAATCTCAGGTAGCTAAAACCCCAGGTCTCTCGCTCCACCCTATCCTGCGCCACACCTATGCGACCCGCTGTGCAGTGAGTAAAGTGGAGGAGGAGGAGTTGGACACAGTCAGTAAAGTAGAGGAGGAGGAGGAGTAGGACACGCCACGGATTAAACTATGGAGATGTATACGATATGTATTTGTCTTTTATTACTATGTATACGGTATGTGTCTTTTATTAGTATGTATTCAGTATGATACTTTTTTATTAGTATGTGTAGGGTGTGTAACCGTCTTTTATTAGTGTATATACGGTATGTAACTGTCTTTTTTAGTATGTATACGGTCTGTAACTGTCTTTTTAGTATGCATGTGTTTCTAACTGTTTTATCATATTTCAATATGTGGACGCATCAAGGATAACCCCGCCCTTGGTGCCCCCGAAGTAAAGGGGTAGTTCCCAATAAATTATTATTATTATTATTATCATGAAAATAGGGCACAAAACCGTACATGACGTAGAACAATCATAGAAACAGCGGCACAGCCATGCATCTAAACTTCCGGGTACGCAGAGATAGTATCACACACAGTGCACTCTCCTAGCAGGGGTACACACGGTACACTCTCCTAGCTGTGAATTTCGTGCATGTTTCGATCACACCGTCTGTCCGTTACCTAAAGAGTGTCATAATTTATGTATGTAAAATACCTCCACCAGCACGAGTGTACAGGAACAAATTTCACTTGTATTTTGTTTGAATTCCGGTTAGATTACCTCTATTCAATACGATTTAGACAATCAGAGGCCTTGATTTTCACTTCTGGTTTAACGATTCCACCCGTTTCTGACCCATCTAGCCAATCAATATCCAGGTCTCGTACTTCCGGTTCATCCAGTGCCTCCACTATGCTTGAAGATGTTAGAAAACATATCGATGACATCATAAATAAAACCAACTTCTCACATGGAGAACGAGGAAAGAGATTCCGAAACTGTCTCAAAATGAGTTGATCTTGGTAAACCGCCCGCGTATATTGTCATCAGTCAAGAAACCTGTGGATTTCCCAGAAGCGTTTATCCTGACGCTGGCCTGGGGATACCACAAGATAAACTCTCAGGGGAGTAGAGGAAATGATTCGGTAGACTCCTAGATTACCACTTTAGCTAAATCCTCAGTTCTTTCGCTACACGCCGCTAGCGTCAACCTCCCCACAGCGCATGCTCCATTTCACAGGCTTACTCCACTATGACCCTGCCCCGAACAGCGAAAGATAACCTTTGCGACGCGGCTATGACGTATAGTGGAAATTAAACGCACGCCCACACGGTTCAGTTTGAATCCGACCGAACATCTACAGTTTTGCACATGGGCGAACCACTTTTCATATGCTCTGCCCATATACACGATAGTAGTATACAAAGGTGAAATTGAGCCCAATTGACCTCAGAAATTTGCATATGACCTCTGTGACGTCACAGCGACAGCCAATGAGAAGCGAGTATTCTGTCACAGGGGTCAGTGTGGGTGGTGGTGGTGGGACCAAAATGGCGGCCTGTGGGTGGTGGTGGTGGCACCAAAATGGCGGCCAGTGTGGGTGGTGGTGGTGGGACCAAAATGGCGGCCATTGTGGGTGGTGGTGGTGGGACCAAAATGGCGGCCTGTGGGAGGTGGTGGTGGGACCAAAATGGCGGCCAGTGTGGGTGGTGGTGGTGGGACCAAAATGGCGGCCAGTGTGGGTGGTGGTGGTGGGACCAAAATGGCGGCCTGTGGGAGGTGGTGGTGGGACCAAAATGGCGGCCAGTGTGGGTGGTGGTGGTGGGACCAAAATGGCGGCCAGTGTGGGTGGTGGTGGTGGGACCAAAATGGCGGCTTGTGGGTGGTGGTGGTGGGACCAAAATGGCGGGTTGTAGAAAAACGTATAAAAGGAGGTGATTTTTAGGGGTGGGGTGTATTCATTGCACTACCTGCCTGACTGACCTGACCAGCCTGCCTACCTGCCTGACTTACCTGACCTGCCTGCCTGCCTGCCTGCCTGCCTGCCTGCCTGCCTGCCTGCCTGCCTCACCTCTAGCCAGCCTGCTTGCCTGCTTGTATGAGACGAAAGCATGAGACGTGGAGAACATTTTCCCTGGGACCCAGCAGCACCTCCGGTTGAAGTCTTGCCTGAAGACGAGCGTGTCAGGGACATTTATCGACGTCACTGGGCTACCATACGCCATTGTTTTCACCGTGACCGTCGTCTATTGGACTTGTATAACTTTCGACTGCAGGACCTCACGTATTTGTCTACCTATGCCGAGAATATTTTCACAGATCAGGTGACAGCGTTCAAGTTGAATATGACATTCGGGTACATTTTACGGCACAAGGAGACGGACCAGGTGCGGTATTATTATCCCAGCAATAATACCTATGTGTTTGATCAGCCGTTCACGGTGACGGATGCGATTTCTCTGGAGCCACTCATCGACCAACTGACCACGTTGGATCCATTGGAATGGGCCCGGTTGCAACGCCCCAATACCCAATGGCTTGCGGAAATGGTGACCAACGTCACATTTTTCGTCACGAAAATGAGAGATCATCCTATCGGTGCTCCTGTACTACTATCCCCTTGGTTGCTTCATCGACACGGCCTGTATGCATTAACAGGAGGGCGAAACGGGCCCTACAAAGACAGGAAATGTCTGTTTCGGTGTTTGGCCGTGCATGTGGACGAGTGTAACCCCCAGTGTTGTGACAGAGTGGCCAATGACTATTGGGAACAGTATTTAGAGCAGCAAGACTTGGATAAGCGGCACTTCCGTGGAGTTCCGTTCAAGAATTTGGATGACGTGGAAACACTGTTCAACATCAATATCTTTGTATACCGATTACGATGCGAGGAGGGGGATACATTTGTGGCTGAATTGGTTCGTCGTTCAACAGAACGGTATGCTTCTACGATGAAAGTCAATGTGTTCGACGACAATGGCGTGAGTCATTTTTCGCTGATCTACAATATGAGCCAGTACGCCCAGTCTTACAGTTGTGCCCAATGCCATCGGGTGTTCAAACAGTCTACCCACTTACATAGGCACGAGAAAATCTGTACGAACGTTGTGAAGCGAGTATATCCGGGTGGTGTGTATCATAATACGCCTACTATTTTCCAGGAACTGGCCGATGAGGGTCTCATCATACCGGAGCAGGACCGTTATTTTCCCTACCGGGCGTGTTACGATTTTGAGGCCCTGTTGGAGCCCATGGACATGTTTTCAGCGAAAACGCAGTGGACGCAGCGCCATATTCCTCTCAGTGTTAGTATTTCGAGCAACGTACCTGGCTATGACGCTGCACCGGTATGTTTCGTGTCCACTGGCGATTCCCATGAGTTGATCACCCGCATGATGGAGTATTTAGAGGAAGTCAGTGCGGCTAGTACAGAACTATTGGTGTCCAAGTTCCAGGACGTACTGGACCAACTGGACGATCGGATTCCTATACCGGGTGTAGCGTTTAGTGACGATGAAGAGTCCGAGTCCGAGTCGGAGCCGGAGTCGCAGCCCCTGCAGTCGCAGGATGTGCCTTTACCGAAACCGTATGCGGAGAAATTGAAAGTGCGCTTCCTACAATATCTAGGCCAGTTACCTGTGCTAGGTTTCAACTCGGGACGATATGATTTGAACATGGTGAAGGAATTTCTTTACCCCTACTTGGCCCAGGCGAATACCATCAAGTCCGTCATCAAGAAGATCAATCATCATATGGCCCTCACTACCACATCACTCCATTTCCTGGATGTACGGAACTACTTAGCTCCTAATTATAGCTATGATCAGTGGGTGAAGGCGTATGACTGTGCACAAACCAAAGGGAGGTTCCCTTACACGTATATATCGACGCTCGACTGTTTGCAGGAAACACAGTTGCCACCCCGGGATGCGTTCTTTGATGATTTGAAGCAAGTGGAATGTCCCGAAGACACGTACCGGGAACTACAGCAGGTATGGCACGATCAACATATGCAGACCTTGCGAGATTTCCTGATATGGTATAATAACCTAGATGTGGTTCCTTTCCTGGAAGCGGCCGAGAAAATGGTTCAACTCTTTCGTCGTGAGATGCACGTCGATATCTTCAAGGAGTGCTTGAGTTTACCGGGTCTGGCGCTTCGCCATCTTTTTCAAGCGTGTCCTACGTACTTCTCGCTGATACAGCAAAAAGATGCAGACATGCATGATTGTCTAAAGCAGAACATTGTGGGCGGACCGAGTCTTATTTTTCACCGTTACCACGAGAAGGACGTCACTACTCTCCCCAGTGGAAAACCCTGTGCTAAGATCATCGGTTTCGATGCCAATGCCTTGTACCTGTGGTCGCTGGCCCAACCTATGCCCAGTAGCCATTATACACGTTGGTTGGCGGAAGGTCGACATTTTACACCGCAACGCACGCCCTACAAGCATCTGGCTGATCAGTGGTTGGATTGGGAAGCCTATCGACGGGGAATTACTATACGACACCAAACCAACGCCACAGAGAAGCGCATAGGAGATTGTCGACTCCCCGTCGATGGGTTTGCCCTGGTGGGTAGGACACCGACCGTATTCCAATTTTACGGTTGCTATTGGCACGGTCACGGATGTCATTTCAGCGCTGGACGCTTCAACGAACGACGTGGAAAAACACGGGAAGAATTACGGGAAGAAGTGGTGGAGAACGGTGATTATGTGAAAGAGAGAGGAGACCATCTGATCGAAATGTGGGAGTGTGAATTTCACACCATGTGCCAGGCCCTGCCCCATTTACGACGTTTCCTAAAAGAGCGCGAGTACCCCTTGAGTCGTCGGCGACTCCTGAGTCTGCCACAGATGTTCGACGCCATTCGTTCGGGGGACCTCTACGGCTTTGTCGAATGTGATTTGCATGTTCCCGACACTCTCAAGCCCCTCTTCGCCCAGTGTCCTCCCATCTTTAAGAACACGCTGGTGGGTCGGGATGATATTGGGGACACCATGAGGGCCTATGCGGAGCAACACGAGTGTTTGCCTCAACCTCGACGGATGTTGATTGGTAGTATGTGGGCCGAGAAAATCTTGCTGGGCACTCCCTTACTGCAGTGGTACATGAACCACGGTTTGGAAATTACCCAAATACACCTCTAGCCAGCCTGCTTGCCTGCTTGTATGAGACGAAAGCATGAGACGTGGAGAACATTTTCCCTGGGACCCAGCAGCACCTCCGGTTGAAGTCTTGCCTGAAGACGAGCGTGTCAGGGACATTTATCGACGTCACTGGGCTACCATACGCCATTGTTTTCACCGTGACCGTCGTCTATTGGACTTGTATAACTTTCGACTGCAGGACCTCACGTATTTGTCTACCTATGCCGAGAATATTTTCACAGATCAGGTGACAGCGTTCAAGTTGAATATGACATTCGGGTACATTTTACGGCACAAGGAGACGGACCAGGTGCGGTATTATTATCCCAGCAATAATACCTATGTGTTTGATCAGCCGTTCACGGTGACGGATGCGATTTCTCTGGAGCCACTCATCGACCAACTGACCACGTTGGATCCATTGGAATGGGCCCGGTTGCAACGCCCCAATACCCAATGGCTTGTGGAAATGGTGACCAACGTCACATTTTTCGTCACGAAAATGAGAGATCATCCTATCGGTGCTCCTGTACTACTATCCCCTTGGTTGCTTCATCGACACGGCCTGTATGCATTAACAGGAGGGCGAAACGGGCCCTACAAAGACAGGAAATGTCTGTTTCGGTGTTTGGCCGTGCATGTGGACGAGTGTAACCCCCAGTGTTGTGACAGAGTGGCCAATGACTATTGGGAACAGTATTTACAGCAGCAAGACTTGGATAAGCGGCACTTCCGTGGAGTTCCGTTCAAGAATTTGGATGACGTGGAAACACTGTTCAACATCAATATCTTTGTATACCGATTACGATGCGAGGAGGGGGATACATTTGTGGCTGAATTGGTTCGTCGTTCAACAGAACGGTATGCTTCTACGATGAAAGTCAATGTGTTCGACGACAATGGCGTGAGTCATTTTTCGCTGATCTACAATATGAGCCAGTACGCCCAGTCTTACAGTTGTGCCCAATGCCATCGGGTGTTCAAACAGTCTACCCACTTACATAGGCACGAGAAAATCTGTACGAACGTTGTGAAGCGAGTATATCCGGGTGGTGTGTATCATAATACGCTTACTATTTTCCAGGAACTGGCCGATGAGGGTCTCATCATACCCGGAGCAGGATCGTTATTTTCCCTACCGGGCGTGTTACGATTTTGAGGCCCTGTTGGAGCCCATGGACATGTTTTCAGCGAAAACGCAGTGGACGCAGCGCCATATTCCTCTCAGTGTTAGTATTTCGAGCAACGTACCTGGCTATGACGCTGCACCGGTATGTTTCGTGTCCACTGGCGATTCCCATGAGTTGATCACCCGCATGATGGAGTATTTAGAGGAAGTCAGTGCGACTAGTACAGAACTATTGGTGTCCAAGTTCCAGGACGTACTGGACCAACTGGACGATCGGATTCCTATACCGGGTGTAGCGTTTAGTGACGATGAAGAGTCCGAGTCCGAGTCGGAGCCGGAGTCGCAGCCCCTGCAGTCGCAGGATGTGCCTTTACCGAAACCGTATGCGGAGAAATTGAAAGTGCGCTTCCTACAATATCTAGGCCAGTTACCTGTGCTAGGTTTCAACTCGGGACGATATGATTTGAACATGGTGAAGGAATTTCTTTACCCCTACTTGGCCCAGGCGAATACCATCAAGTCCGTCATCAAGAAGATCAATCATCATATGGCCCTCACTACCACATCACTCCATTTCCTGGATGTACGGAACTACTTAGCTCCCAATTATAGCTATGATCAGTGGGTGAAGGCGTATGACTGTGCACAAACCAAAGGGAGGTTCCCTTACACGTATATATCGACGCTCGACCGTTTGGAGGAAACACAGTTGCCACCCCGGGATGCGTTCTTTGATGATTTGAAGCAAGTGGAATGTCCCGAAGACACGTACCGGGAACTACAGCAGGTATGGCACGATCAACATATGCAGACCTTGCGAGATTTCCTGATATGGTATAATAACCTAGATGTGGTTCCTTTCCTGGAAGCGGCCGAGAAAATGGTTCAACTCTTTCGTCGTGAGATGCACGTCGATATCTTCAAGGAGTGCTTGAGTTTACCGGGTCTGGCGCTTCGCCATCTTTTTCAAGCGTGTCCTACGTACTTCTCGCGGATACAGCAAAAATATGCAGACATGCATGATTGTCTAAAGCAGAACATTGT